>JBBPSD010000022.1:0-101094 GCA_038093415.1 Xerocomellus chrysenteron
CTAAGGTGGGGAGAGCGAACAATGGTAAGATCAAAGAATTCAACAGTTCCTGGAAGCGAACAGATCAGGGAAGCGAACGGATGGGATGAGGGAAGCGGTTCAACAATGCCCTGGCAGGCTGCACTTACGAGAACGGCTTCAAACATAGACTCGTAAGTCCTCCAGTTCCGTTCCCACTGACAGGGATGTCACAGACGTCGGCATCTCGTGGGATTCGTGTATTTTCTCTTCATTGCACGACCTGACCCATAGTGAGCGGTGAGCACGATACACCCGAGAGCGGGGACGGGTGGGTGCGATTTCGACCATGCAAAGGGTCTCAGAATTAGGGGGGTTTGCAGACCGATCCCATGGGAAGAATCCATCTACGTCCTGGATCCAATTGGGTGTTGGGCTTTCTTGATGCGAGGAAACCATAGTCCACAGAGTCTATTTTCTGCAACTTTCGTGATCCGGCCCGGGGCCAACGCTGGTAGCGACGAGGAGCGTTTCCTCGGACTAGCTTTCCCCACGAACATAGCCCTTAATCTCGGGCACATCGTCTATAGCGAAGAAATGAGAGCTGTTGGAAGGGAGACTCACAGGATACGGCCCTCGACGCCGATAAGGTGGCAGGTACGCGTAACCCCTCCCAGCACGCCACACAGAGTCAATTATGCGAAATGCCACGGACACCTGTTCGCAAGACGTTATCTGCATTGTCCTGGATGATTCCGTTAATTCCATTGAAATCTTCGAAACGCACCATCGCGGTTCGCGATGACGTCAACTCCCGCCTTTCGCACGTTGCCGCAAACAGTCACAGCCACGACAGCATCGAATCTTGGAGTGAGTCGAGTTGAAGGCACTGTAGATGATGTACGTTGCTTCAGTTGAAGAGTTCCATCCTGTTGCTATATGTCGGTTTTTCGGCGGAGGGTCAAATATTACATTCTACACCGCTGAAAATTTCGACAAGAATATCCTTGAATAGCCCAAAGAATACCCCAGGCGTACTTTCGTGGTCGCCAGATGACCAACTGTGATGTTAATTCCCCCATTTCGGTTAGGGACCTGGACCCCGTGCAAATGCAGCTATCCATATTCAGCGGGCAGCCCTTCAATGAATAAACGGATATGAAACAAAAAGACAGTCGTGTCTAACATACCGGGCCGTTCCGGGAGTACCACTCGCGATCGGAAAAAGTCGCGCGCCAACCACTGTCAACGACATGCGGTCTGAAATTTGGTCTGGATTCCGCTTCGTCGTCACCGTCCCTCACCGACCTTCATTCCGTCCGATCGCTTCGTACACGTACGACGTCGGTGGACTGAAAGACATATCCGTTTAGTATCGAGAACTAGGCGCACGGTCAGGTCACATAGCACACAACACTCGATATACTGTCGAAACAGGGGTTCAGCATCGCCTGCCGGGGCATGCTTCGTTAATAGCCCCAGGAAAAAATAAAATAAGATAAAAACCGTACTGTACCGATATCTTGCCATCCTTGTTCGAAACGACCTGGACCAGCCTAGACCGCCGTAGCGACACGGTTAATTACGAAACACTAGAGCCGGAACGTCATTATGGACAAGAAGGGTTCCTTTTAGAGAAAAAGGCAGCAAAGATCGACAACGACATCAGCACCTTGCGCACCGCTCAAATTATGTCTTGATTCTGAGAGGCCACGTAGAACCAAAACTGGCAGGACGTTATCGGCGTCAGCGCGCAGCGACGGTTGAGTTGATCATGAACGCGTCCGTATTTCGTGGCGGCCAGTATTCTCCAACCCAGATCCAGGGGCGCCTGGAAGACACTAGGAAAGGTTTGCGGTCCCCCAGAGGTACCAGTAGCGATATAAAACGATCCATCAGCAGATTCGTCACTCTGCAATAAAATTATTATAATTAAGAGCAGACTACAAGCCAATTTTATCGGGAATCCCGGGTATGGGGAAATCGACCATCTAAATCAAAGGATTCAAAGGCGCGTAGCGTGGTGTAGGCGTCACCTTGTCGTTCATCGGATGACACCAATTTCTGGGTCTGGGACTTGAGAGTAA
Organism: Xerocomellus chrysenteron; assembly: GCA_038093415.1. NCBI lineage: Eukaryota > Fungi > Basidiomycota > Agaricomycetes > Boletales > Boletaceae > Xerocomellus > Xerocomellus chrysenteron. The sequence goes on from JBBPSD010000022.1 coordinate 2,046, forward strand.
AGCATCCAGTTCACCGTGTACCGACCTAGGCTTCAAGTCCTCCGAGTCGATAGTAACATTAAAGGCAATGGAAATATCACATTCACAAAATTCTCACTGACCGATATGGCTAGCAGCGACACTCGGCAGGGATCTGGCTGACACGGGTCGTATTGCGTGTGTAGTAGGAGTCTAGGAGAGGTTTCCTATTCTTTCTCTAGAGCACGGTTATTGTAGCCGCGGAGAATGTGTTCATATTTCAAATTACCGTGACCATGCTGCACCGTGACTCGGCCTGCAACCCGACTCGATGGGATTGCCCGGCCCTTTGACAAACTCCCAATGCCGGTGAACGTATGGACCCCCCACATCATCGCCTTGACAATTCTATGCTCATTTAACTTTACCCAATCAGATCATATTTCTCAAGCAGGTTCAGCCTGCGCATGTGGAGAAGCACAACTAGGCGAGGTGTACAGTTTCTTATTGTGCTACCAGTGGTAAGTTCTTCCAAGCGCACGTTCAACTTCGACCCTTCTCCAGGTCAGCATATGTAAGGAAAGTACCTATTTCGTTACGAATGATGAAACCAGCAATGGAAGTTATGGAACCCTGTTACTGATTTTTAGTTGGACTAGCATCATGTCCGAGAGGCGATTTCAAGAGCCCGAACTTTGTGAAAGGCCCCAGGGCCTTCGTCCGCGATTACTCACAACATAAGAAAGAATTATGTGTGCCGGATGGTCTTTCAGTGGAGAAGCAGCTTCCCCTCTGGGAAAAATAGGCACTTGCTGTGAAGCTTGAGATCCGAGTCCGAGCAAGAGCAAGAGGAGAGGGTGTTCCACGGCGATCACTTACTTGGATCCTCCTGGCCAGCTCCACGTCCACGGTTCATTCGACAGCTAGTTCGGCGCTCGGTTGGATGACTCTACGCCAAGGCAAGTGACCCCAGGGACGATAGGTTTTTTCGAAGCCAAGAAGCTCTCCTGGAACCCCGACTGTACAGTCACTCGAAGACTCCGAAGCTGTGGTCCGCTGACGTCGCTCTTTGAAGCCGCTGAGCGCATCAAATCGGAGGCTCATGAGATACGACAACCGACGCCGATAGGCAGGTAAGTACAGGACCCATTTCATCTGTCCGGCCTATCTGTTGATTGGGTGACTGGTTCTGACCATCGGCTCCCGTTGGCTATCAGCCAACTGTAGCTAACTAAACCGTTTCGTTTGACAGGCCCCTACTAGTAGCGCACCGCACAAGAATCGATTGCACGACATTTTCCGAGTCCGCCTTATCCCAAATGATCCGCGAAACGCACAATCACGGTTCGCGATGGCGTCAATCCGACCCCATCGGTAGCGGCGCCAAGACGCCCGTCCCAGATCGGCCGCTTCACAATGACTCGTAACTAGTTTCAAGAAACTTGTCAAAAGTTGTCTATAAGTTGTTATGGATACATCGTGGTATGGTTTCAATAAGAATTGCGGGGTAAATATTCGACAGCATAATCGCAATCTATCATCCTCACCACCCGCACTCTACGCCGCTGAATTCTTCGACGAGAATGCCTTTCTCCCCCTTCACCTTGGTCAATCTATAGCGTTCCAGGGCATATATTTCATACGACACAGCAGCGAGTTTCATCGCCCGGATATGGTGTGGACGTGAATTCGCAGCGATAGCGTGCTTCCGCGATTGCCAGATGCAAGTTGCTAGGTTCATTCTCGTGTCTGGGTTAGGAATTCCGTACCAGTACATAATAAGCTATCATGAGAATAACCACCTTCAGTGCACTGGAATATGAAAGGCAGAAGACGACTCACTCCTCCGTTGGAAACTGCTTCTTCATGCGCTTGTCTGTCTGCGTCGTAGAGCGCTGTATGCATGATGAGACACGTCTTGCTTTGGGACACGAATTTACTTACGACCGCTGTCACTGCCCTTCTTGCGCCGGCTCCGAAAGACAACAGCGTACCACTCGCGCTCTTCGTCCTCTGGAAGGTCGAGCTCTGACCAATTGAAAGCGAGCGCGTAAGGAAGAGCGGCGTAATCATCTGAGAGCGGATGGAAATGGTGCAATGCTTTGTGCAACGAGAGCGAGACGGGGTCAATATCTGGCAGACGGGTCTCCGTGACCAATGGTGGTCTATCTATGGAGACTGGTGGGACAGAGAGATCCCGTGGTAGCGAAGACAAGAGCGGAGGAAGATATAAGATGGTGGAGGGAGGTTTTATTAGACATTCGGAGGTGAACGTAGGGATGACATGGGGATCCCGTTCCCTGGCCTCATCCACGACTTGTGTGTCATCTAGCGGGGGGTTCCATTTATCTGGCAGACGGGTCTCCGTGACCACAGAGGGATCCTGTGGTAGCGAAGACAAGAGGAGAGGAAGGTATAAGCTGGTGGAGGAAGGTTTTGTTAGACTTTCGGAGGTGAACGTAGCGATGACATGGGAGTCCCGTTCCTTGGACTCATCCACGAGCTGTGCGTCATACAGCGGGGGGTTACATTCATTGGGTTCGTGCACGAGATGTGCGTCATCCACGACAAGCCCGCTGGGACGTTGGTGCAATGTCAAGCCCATTGGAATGTAGTGTGAGTGGAAGGATTCAAGGTGAGTCAACTCAGGGCTTGTCCCAATGGTTTATAACAGCAGCCAGCAACCGCTGGGATTTGTAAGACGGGTAAAAGTAAGGGAATAAAAGTGACTTCCGAGCACCGGTATGATGCGATCATCCCATTGCGTGATCTTGCGTCTACGCGGAAACAAATTTGCAAACTGAACTTGTCAGCCACCCCACCCTGGGGCAATGAAACGGTCCTAAATTAGAGAATCGCATGCCAAGGCTTGTAACTGACCTGGCGCCGCGGTCCAGCTCGCCAGTGAGAACCGATGAGCATCATGATGAACATGATCGGACCAGACGGCCTGTGAGTGGGTTCAGTGGGCCTATCAATCCCACCAACTGCAGGGATATCAGCCATTCAAACTGGCGACGAAATACTTAATTTGTCACATTTTGTTCGAAGCTGAGTACGCGCACAAGAAATGTCTCATAGATCTACCAGGTTTGAGTTTTGGCATGTCCGAGTCAAGGCTTACTAAGTTGGTAATAGTTCAAGTTGGTTCGCCGAGGCTGCTTATGTCATTCACCTGTTTGGTAGCCGGGCTAAGCGCTCGCTGTTCCGAGTTCCCTCAAACTCACGAATGGCGACCAGAAAAGCGGCAGAGTCCACGCTCTACCATGTCCATCCAAAGGGTTTTTGGAAGAAATTTCGTGCGTTGGAGACACGCGTATCGTGGTGCATTTTGCTTACGTTGAAACAGGCGACGCGGTGGTCGTCAATCCCGAAATTTCTTCTGGCCTCCCGATCCCAGAATTGAACAGATACCCCCAGCCTGGCTCACGCCCAGAGAAATATTCTACCCCTGCGACGAAAGGTGCCAATAGAGCTATAGTACTTCTACGAGACTGACGCTCGAACTAGCATCGGACCCGGCTCAGAATCCCTACTGGAAACGTGATGTTCGGCGAGCCTACCCTCAGCTTTCGGTGGTCACTCAGTCAGATTTGTCGACTTTGCTTATCCAGCACTCCAAACCTCAGTTGTATGCATGCCCTTTGATTCAATATTATTCCAAGCTCATGTCGACGGTAGTGTCGCAGCTCCCAAAGAAGGTGAGGTCGCCCAAGTGCCCGCAAAAGCACCGGATTCCGTGGATTTGACCCAAGCCATTGTTACTGTCACTTCTATATCACCGCTTTACAGCGAGGGAAAACTGCCTCCCAAGGTCCCCACGCCGTTCAAGCGATGGCGACCGGAGCGTGCTCCTGACGCACCACACGACCCCAACGCATACTTCCCCATGTTGCTATACAAGTAAAACCCCGCTTCACCGTGGAGGTTTTGAATCTCAATTGAATTGAATTTCATACCCGTGTAACAGGGTGAGCGGTCAGCACAAGAACAAGTGGTGCAGCATTCAAACGCCGCATAAGTAGGTTAAGCGAAGGAAGTTGTATGCACTGCCATGATTCATCTTTCTCTGGCACTACTACCCCCCAGTTGTCAACGGCCCCTATATGACCGAAATAATTCGAGCGCGATGGTTATCCTCCCGTCCAAGAAGAACGCCGAATCAATCTTGTCCGTTGAACGGCGGAACTCGGAAGATCAGCCCTCGTTGATACTCCACGGAAGTTGAGTCTTGGTGATTGCTATGGTATTGGCCCCCCTCTTGTTTGTACGATGTGGTACGACGGACCTTACCCACAGGTGTGGTAGGTGGGTATTGGTTGACAACAAGCACTTTGCGTGTGATTCTCCCTGCATGCCACGTAGGCGAACATCCAAGCCCGGTGCTTGACTTGGGATCTTGGCGATCATATCGGTGGTGACAATCCCAAATAAGTAACAAAAAGGGTAACCCTCTTCTCGTCACCCACAGAGGTTCAATCCGCACCCACTGGCACACCTTGCACTGATCGTCTCTCCGACCCAGAGCTGTTAGGTAGTTACGTCGGCGGATCAAGTAATCTGTACTGTAAAACTGTTAGAAGGCCCATCAGCCAATGAGAGGGATCGCTTAGTCGCGAATGAGTTGTTGGACTGCAGTTTATTTCAGCCGCTCTAGCAGACCCAAAATGACTCCGACAGATCTTGGACTTTTTTTTTTGTATTTTGTTTGAGGGCCTTGTGGCAGTGTACCGCTTAGACTCGCCGGAGCCGTCTTGGTCAACGCAAGGCCGCTGGTAGTGACGATGGAAAAGGCATCGCACCTTTCAGTCATTGTGGACTTGTCTCCAGCGCAATGGCATCTCTCTGCGCAGGCGACCAATCCGTACCCGCTATCCATCGAGACCTTTCTCTCCCACCTCCTCGCTTTCTTGAATGCACACATCGCTTCCAAGCATGAGAACACCTTAGCAGTCTTCGGGGCATTGCCCGGTAAGAGGTTGGTGGGACAACTCCCAGAGCCCGGCTGTGAATTCCGCTAACATAGGCACGGTGGAATAGCGTCATGCTTTATTCTTCGACGGAAGCATCGACGTTGGTCGACGACGCGCTTCCCCTCGATACGAATTCGTACCCACCCTTCAAGACGGTCGACACGATGGTCCTCCAGCGGATCACACGCGAAATGGAGGCGCTTGGTGAAATGGAAGAAGAACGTACGCCCCGTCGTTGCTGTTTGAGAGCGTCGCATTGAAATGGCACTAGCACCCTGCGCTCTGGTCGGTGCACTGACCAAGTCACTCTGCTGTATGTTTGTTCGTCTGGCACGAAAACATCGTTCACGATAAGCGTGATCTTCCTCGCCAGATATCAACCGAATCACGCATCCGTCCACTTCCGCAACAAACGTGGCCGAAGACCCGACTGTCATTCCGGACCCGCATATACTAATCCTGTCGGTGTCCCCAGACTTGTCATCTTCTTATATTCCGATCATGAACTCTATCTTTTCGGCGCAAAAATTGGTCTGTCTCGTTTGCCTGTTCATGATGCTGACATGACCGAGGCCTTGTTATAGAAAGTGACCATCGACGTGTGCAAGATATATGGACCCGACACGGTCTTCCTTCAGCAAGCTGCGCACCTGACCAACGGGTCGTATATTTACCTCGAACGCCGCGATGCGTTGCTCCAGTATCTTATCGTACGTCATATTTCCCATCTTGCGTCATTGGTCTATCAATTGGAGATATTCCAGATGTCTTTCCTTCCCCCGCCGTCGATTCGCAAAGTCCTTGCCACCCCAACGCAAGACAAGATTGATTTTAGAGCGGCGTGTTTCTGTCACAAGAACATTGTGGACATTGGATTCGTCTGTTCCGTCTGTTTGTCAAGTTCGTGACCAACACATGATACATACGGAGATACTGACATCAATGAACAGTTTTCTGTCAACCTGTTCCTGTTTGTTCGACTTGTAGGTAAGTTGTGTTGGAAAAACGCCTCATGCGTGACATTGATCTAATGGGACATAGAACCAAGTTCCCGTTGAAAACGCTTCAACGTCTGAGTGCCGCTCGACCAACTCCTCCTTTGGCGAATTCCCGAAGCTCACACCCCCTTGCGAATATCAATAACGGGGCTCTGCGGTCGATCCCGCGCCCCGCGAATGGCGGAACAGAGGGCTAATGCATGCGATTGCGTGATCGTTGCAAAACATCTACATGCACGTTACCACGCCACGGACGGTATTTGTTGCAATCTCCAGCGACTGAATCCATTTGCACCCGCTACCCGCGGAAAGGGATAACAGTGATATAAACAGGCGAGGCATGGGTTGGTTGCGAAGTTTTGGGACGACGTAAAATCTTCCCCTTGCAGCATTTTTTATGTTACCGAACTCGTAAAGAAGACTTTTCCATACCTTTGGTGTAAGCGTTTCAGAGTTCGCGTATGCAACCGCCATGCTTTCCGTGGTGAATGCACACCACAACCTTGCTGGATATCCATCAGAGATCGTCAGTGAAAAAACGTACAATTCGACGATGGTAAGCGCACGTATGACATCTCCTGACTCCTGAGTCTCTTTCGTCATCAAAAGGACGCCAGCATTGGAATGGGTATCGCCGCGTGCCATAATCGGATCTTGTACATGTTTTAGATGGATCTACGGAGGAAATTGATTTGTCCGAACTCGCCATGAAAATGGGTGGACAGTGTTCTCGTCAACAAGTCGTGGACGTCAGCCTCTGTACTGTCTTGTCTCGGACGGAGGGCGTCAGCGATGGTGCGAGCCAGTCCAGTTCTCATAATATGCTCGCCAGCTCCTGAGCTCCTCGTGACGGATAAGTCGAGATTCATGCGGTAATTCGTACCTGATATGCTGCAAGCCATCCCGGCCTGCCCGTCTTGCGATTGCTCTGCCCAGCATCCCGCCCCAAACGCTGCGGCCTCGGGTCAGTCAGTAACCCCGTCGTCCTTGCCGTCGCTCTGCGGAAAATACCTCACCTCTCCAATCCGTCCTGAATACTTGAGAAGTAGCCCCCCACTATCACAAAACGTCAGCCGTCTCCACATCTCAAACAAAGCCAAGCTAGAACGATCAGCGGACCTAGATACGCCTGCGGCCAAGTTCCCCTCCGAATCCCAGGCGACCGCACCCACCGTGTCCTGCATCGCGTCCTGAGGGAGGACCGTCGTGCCCCCTTCGAGTTTATCGGTCGACGTGGCCTCGTCGTACCGCTTCATCCATCTCTGCCAGTCTTCCTTTGCGCGCGGGGCGACCATGCTCGTCGCGTCGACCGTCTCGATCCCGTATCGCTGCGCAAACAGACGTGCGCCGGAGGAAACCAAAGTTCTGGGCATTCGATGTGTCCGTCAGCGACGAGCCTGACTCATCTCAAATAAACAAAAGGCACGCCACCGCGCCATGGACACGGTCGGCGGTCTCGGGAACGTACAAGGGTCGGATGCGACCGAGTCTGTCCGGCACCCGGGCGTGCGCAAGGATGGCATTGGCAAGCTTGATCGGATTTCTAACCCCTGTTGCGAGTGTTACGCGGCATGCACGCGTGTCCGTCGATCGGAAAGTAATGACGACACATCAGAAGGATCATATCAGCGTGGTAAGACAAGAGGCGCTGCCAAAGTCGGATCAAAGCATCATCGCGCGGGCAGGAAAGGGGGACGCGCCTGAGACCGCGCCGACGCTCCCGAAATCACCTGTTCGCCCATCCATGATGGCGGCATCACATTCGGCGGTGCCATCAAACGTCAGGTTAGAACCATAACCTTGAGCGAGCGGGCGACGTGGGTAGGCATCAGGGGGTTCCCTCAGTTCCAGCACAAAGAGGACCGACGCGACATACTTACCTGCATTCAGACAATCGTCGTCTTCGAGGATGGTGATCGCCAGCTCGACGATAGATAACGCGCTTGCGCATAACAGTTCGGATGCCATTCGGAGTGCTTCTGTGCACGCACTTGGGGCCAAGGGATCGCGTCAGTCGAGACGCCGAGCGTATCGTGACGATGACGAGTCACCGTTTCATCGCGCCCTTCACTTGGGCTTCCGATGCTCTACCGTGCTGCCCGGCGCCGCCATGCACGGCGACGTAGAATATCTTTTGCGATGTCATGAAATGGGAAAGCACCGTGACCGACGGGTCACGGCACCGACAAACCGAGCCTCGCATAGGCTAAATCAAGGTGGTCTACAGGCTTCTCGCACGAAGGTGCTTACTACCAGCAGAAGGAAATTGACGAGACATGCGAGACTCGAAAATGTGATGGTATTTAAATTCATAGAAAGAACTCGTAAATACATGCAAGACGTAAAGTACACATGCAAAACCCATTGACCCATACATCGTGACGTCTAACAATGGTTCTCAACCAAATCCCTCCAGCGTAAAAGTGCAACAAATCAAGAAGAACGAGACACCTACATGTAGTGTCACTTGAGAGTGTTTTATGTGTTTTTTTTTTTGGCTCTTTGCTCCACACCATTGGCCCCTCATCCAATCAGCAGCTCTCTGCCACGTCGTCTGGCAGCATAGCACCCAACGGTATGGTTGCAATGGTTGCAAGTACGAGGACGACATAAACTCCATGCCCACCCATGAAGTTGTGTCGGATCGAATACGCAAACAATGACGTCGCTGACGCAGGACCAATAGCACGGACGGTGGATGCAGTGGTCTGTGCGACACCGTTGAGCGTACCAAGACACCGCCGGTTCGGGGCAGCAGCCGTAATGTACATTAGGACGCAGCCTACGATCACAATATCAGTTTTCAGGCATAGTCATTTAGAAATAACGCACTGAAAGACATGTCCATGACAATTGTTAACGCGAGTTGACAGATGAGCGCGAGCCAGACGAGCCAGTTGATTCCCCACTGTTTAGCAATCCAGTTTATGATGGGGAAGAGAGTGAAAAGCGGGATGAAGCACAAATGACCAATGCGTAATAATGTTTTGGGCCCTAGCCTAGCTATGAGTGGGGCAAAGAAGATCGCCTGAAAGAGGCCGTTAAAAATGCCAAAGCAGGCCATCCAGAGTCCGATCTTCATGGGCGCGAATCCTAAGCCTCCGTACTCGATTGGTGTAGAGTAGAAAAGAGGCTGGAGCGAGTAAAGCGCTATATCAAGGGCGGCAAGCGCTCCATAGTTCGCTATGCGCAACACGGTGGGTGCGTTGAGAAGCTTGGAAAGAGGCATCGTCGCATCTGAGGGAGGCGAGGGAAAATCTTGCTGCCGATCAATCGTGCCATAGCTAATTTCATGGCCACCAGCTTCCCTATCAACGGAGCAATTATGTTTCTCTGGTGTGGCGCCAGGGGGGAGAGTCTTGGTAGTTGTTAACTGTAGAGTACGATGTTAGCATCCCAGATCACTCACCTCTTCAAGAAAAAACAGAACGGCCCCAAAGGTCAGCAATGAAAACCCAGCAGTGACACCGCATGGTAGGAAATATGGAAAATCCCCCCAGAATGGAGAGCCGAAGAGTCGAGGGAAGTTATCCTGTGGCCGTGCAAGCGTCCCGCCGATGACTGGACTGCGAACAGTCAGCTTAAATGCACATGAAAAGGACCTAGTCATCATACACACCCAAGCGTCATACCCACCGACCAAGCTATGGGCAACAAGGCGAATCCCTGAGCCATGTTCGTGGAGTCCGTCAGTTCTCCCAACATGCTCTTCATAACACCAATGTTGCCGTTTAGAGCACCGGTGATGCAACGGCTGAGCAGGTGACGAATAGATGTTAGATCGCGACGCCCAAATGGACCAAGAAGGCATACCTTAATACCAATCCGACAAAAGTACGTGATAGACCGAAGCAGAACATTGAAATGGAAAGACCAAATACACCCAATAGAAGTACGGGTTTACGACCAATATGGTCGGACGCTCGGCTCCATTGGAGGACAGTCATGGCTTGTGTGACAAAGAAGAGCGACTCCTGACCTCGGACATCAGTGAATGAGCTAATAATGGATGAAGACTCTCGCTATTTTTACATACAATCATCCCCGCATAGTATCCTAAACGGAGCATCTCAGCCTTGTGAATTGACCTTGGGAGCGAGTAGTACTCACCAACTGTTGTTTCGTCGCCGCCTGTGATGTCGATCTCACGAATGAGCTGAATGAAGTAGAGTGAACATGGGATCTAAGCGCGACAACACAAGCTTACTTGGTTAATGAATGGATATATAGATTGCGATGCTATGGGTTCGATCAAGACTGAGACCATGAGAACACCAAGCTGAAGTCTTGGCAGAGGAGTGGGTTTCTTGGGTTCGTTCCGCTCGCCGGCATCGGAGAGCAAAGGCGCCTGTTCGTCGCTGTTGGCATGAGCGGGCGAGACGGTCATCCCGATGCAAGAGGAGGAAAGAAGAGAGGAACCGAGGAGTGAAGGAGTCAGCCTGGAAATTTATAGGCCAAAGTTGTCAGCGGCAACCGCAAAAGAACTTGAAGGACTCCATTTACATACGCGCCGTCCCGAATGACATACAAACGTTCAGCGGGATGACGCAACAAACCAGCAATCCATTTTCTGGGCCTTTTTACCCGCTGGAAAAGCGACTCAGCTGACCAGTCACCAAGCAAGGTTGCGGAATTTTTGAGTCGCGGCATTTGCACTTGAATCAGCACCTGATCATCAACACGGAACAATGTCGTCGAGACCCAAACGAGGATAGGCTGAGATCGGGCATACTAAGGGACTCGAATGATCCAGAGTCATGATGGCCAGGGGCTTTGTCGCGGTCGACCCTGCTGGACATGTGTCTGGCCGAGGAGTCAATGAATCCCCATACCGACTCGGAACTCCTCGCCTATTTCGGCCCGTCCTCCGGCCGTCGGCTTCCCCCGAACCCGCGTAGTGAAGCCTCAAATTTGATCCTTCTCAACTAGCCAATGTCCTCGAACATAGACCATGGCCGACTCCGCAATGGCCTTCGCGCCGTGTGGATTCTCGCAGTCGTCTGGCTGGAGCTTGGCACATTCCGCTTTGCCCTGCGTGACTGTCGTTGGCCAGATACACAGCAGGTGTGTTTATGCTTCTCTATGCTTGAATCATGCTGATGAGCGAGCTGCATTCTCAGCCTCACATCCCGGATTCACGCATCGTGCGGATACTGGTGATAGCGGATCCACAGATAATCGACCGTCATTCCTATCCTGGTCGTGGGCCACTTCTCTCCGCACTAAGTCAATGCGTCGTTGACCTTAATCTTCGAAAGAGCTGGAATTCTGCATTCCGTCGTCTCCGGCCACATGCTGTAGTGGTTCTAGGTGCGTTCGGATAGTTTGATGCCCTGTGTTGCGGACCGAAGTGTATTCCAGGTGACATGATGGATAACGGTCGTTTATCCATGTCGAATGCTGAGTACGTGCGTCGATACGAAGCGCGCCTTCACGTATGAATTAAGGCTGTTTTCTCCCCAGATACGAAGCCTATTTCACGCGATATAAGAGTATCCTCAACATGGGGGTTTCACCACCGCCGGTTTATCACCTACCAGGTAATCACGATGTAGGGTTCGTCTCTTCTCTGTTTGGTAGAGTGTATAGCATCTCATGCAGCCACTCTTCTAGCCTTGGAAATTTGCCCCCGTTCTCTCTCTCGGCTGACACGCGTTATGTCTCTCACTTCGGTCCTCGGAATTATCGCCGTACTATTGGGAACCATACCCTCGTGTTCATTGATGCTCCCGCCCTCGCCGAAGAAGACTTGCTGCGTGCTGAACGTGGACACACATTTGACAGTTGGCCTGCTATTTCCCATGGCCCTGTAGAATTTGTGAAACAGACTGCGTCGGCTGGTTCTCCGGGTCCCGTCGTCTTGTTTACGCATATCCCTCTTTCTCGTCCTTCGGATGCATCCTGTGGCCCCCTGCGTGAGAAAGGGACGATACGGCAAGGTTATGGGTTCGGTTACCAAAATACGCTCTTCGACGGGGCTACAGAGTTCTTACTCCAGTCCCTCAAGCCATCCCTCATTATGAGGTTTGTCAGCAGTTCGTGCACGTAACCTACCCCTGACTGCCCAACAGTGGTGATGACCATGACTACTGTGAATATGAACACACTATCGCCTCGTCTGATGAAAAGGTTCGGGAAGTCACCGTCAAGTCAATTTCCATGGCAATGGGAATCCGTCGGCCAGGCTTTCAACTACTCTCACTAATTTCAACAATACCCTCACCAGATCACATAACGCAGATGCCAGTACCCCCTCCTTTGCACGCCCCTTGCTCAATGCCAGATCAATTGGGAATATACCTTTATATCTATATCCCACTCGTATTGCTGACTCTTCTCGTCCTTCTTACGTTCAACATCGTTCGCGCGAACGGAAGCACGGGGAGAAAGCACAGTCGTCAAGGCACCCCCGAGGCGTTACGTGAATTATCCCGGGGCAGCTCGTCGCACACCGCCGATGCCGATTCCTTCCTTCCAACATCCGTAAATAAATCACGAGAACACCACACACCCGTGCGCGGCCGTTCTTACTCCTCTCCCTGGACATGGAGATTCACGCTTGGTGGCCATCGGCGCCGCATCGCGCTTCCAAACCCATTTGGAAACTGGAGTTCGAGGGTCGATCATCGAATGCCTCAGCGCGACGTAGGGGTGCTCGTCGGATTGCTGCAGGACGTGGGGATGGTTGCGTGGCCACCTATCTTCGTGTTTTTAGGGATATCCTTGTGGGTCATGCAGTGGTAGTGTCGGGGATGCAGTCGTCAGACGGTGCTTCAGGGCTACTTGTAGACATCCTCAAGGAAAAGGATAGGATCGTTCGGCTTTCACTCGCTCTTGATTCTGCACACTGGTAGGATTTGTCGGGTTTACTCTCCCATATGGTCTACCTTACAGTCATTTCGTGTTTAAATTCCATTGCGATATCATGCTCAATTTATCTCGTTCCATAGGGGGATTTTATGCTGCGTCAGCGCTGGTCCGTGTATCGCCATCTCGATGTTTGACTTGACAGACCGAGGCTAATATGCGGCTGGAAGCTGGACGCGGGGATTGAGCAATATAACCAGGGGTCAGATTTGAAACGCCCAGACCACAGGAGCCAATCATCGATCGGGTCCGAATAACTTGGCGGTGGGTTTCCCATGACCTGTCTTAACTATGAATTCAGGGCAAGGGTCGAAAACAAGTACTGGATACAAATGTTCAACATATCCATCTATAGTTGAATACGGGTTAGCTAGGGCCTAAACCCCTGATTAAGCTATGCAAGACCACACGCCACGCCGCACTGTCATTGTGTGTGAAGAATGTGCAGGCACACGGAAACCCGCCCGAGGCTCCTTGGCCACATGGGGCAGCTACGGATGCAAATGCAAAACGGGAACCGTGTACACCCGAGGGCCTCTGACATTCTAGCAGACAAGCGTTTTGTGTCTCCAGCCACGCCGTGTCCCAGATATGGATGGTCTGAGACGGGATGATACGGACGGAACCAATAAACCCACAACCTGGATTGCGGCGGCGCGTCTTCACTAGAGTAGAGGGCACGGGACACGGAAAAGACATTCACCGGTGGATCGACCTGCTTGAACCGACCATCGATGCCTCGATCAAACTAACTCTTTTGAGAAGATAACGCCCGCCGGTTGGAGTTCGAGTTGTTCGTAAAAGCGCGGTGAAACACGCCCAAACGGACGCCATGGATGTACGAAACGATGTCCTCGCGAGTCAGGAGATCTTGTGTGTCCAGGTTTCATAATGGCGCAAATGTGTGGAAGCAGGGGGTCATGGCATCACCCTTATATGGCCTCGTGGCTTCCTCGCAGTACCATTGAGAAGTGGAGCTCGCGAAACACGCTTACGATGCCGGGAACGTGTCGACTCGACAATATGTTGTGTCGTTGCTAGAGGCGTGCTGGTCTGTGACGCGATGGGAAGTTGGAGCTGCTTACATGTAAATGAGAAGGAGATAAGGATATCGGATGGGTTCGGGGACATTCGTGCGGGAAGGAGAGAAGCGCTGGAGAAATATAGCGCAGGCGCTGCGCCCATATGGAGAGGACATGCACCGCAAAATACTATAGAGAGCGAATCTGGGACGAACCGACTGGCTGCTAAGCATTCTAGATGCAGGAACCCCCGATATGACAACGAGGCCTGAAAGTTGGGCGTGATCGTTTATAAAAGGGACGGCAACGTTGTCACCGTCCCTTGGCTCAGAAGGCCAGCTTCCTAGGGATTCCGGTCAGAGGGAGACCTTTATGCAAACACGTTCGTCTTGCCAACAGACCCACCTAAACGGTTATAATCCCCTCCGTCGACCCAGCTACCCACTCACCCACCCCAGACAGTCGCCTCCATCCCCACCCTCGCCCATCGCTCGTTGGCCTAGTGTAACCTCGCGGCGTAGATCCGGTTGCGACCTCATCCCGGAGGAAGCGCAGGGCCTTAGTTCGGACTTGTCCGCGACACTCCACAACCATATCGATCTCAGCCTAGAGTTTCTTAAGCGTCACCACAAACCAAAAAGCACCCTCAACCGAACAGCTTCTGACCCCCAAATCCTCTCTACAAATACGACACAACCCGTTCACATACCAAAGTCTCCGTACGTCTCTCCTTCCCACCCTCGCCGTCCCTCACCTCCTTCCAGCACAATGGCTACTCTAGCTCCCCGCGCCGATTCCTTCAATGCCCGCGTTCGCGGTAGCAGTCACATCGACTTCAAGACCGCCACTACCGGCGTCGCCGCCAAGGCCATGCGCAACGAGATCAGTCGTCTCGTTGGCACCGTCGAGGATCCCCCTACCAAGAAGGTGTGTCCATCCACTCGCCGCTCACCCACCCGCTGATCCGAGCACCGCAGGCATTCGATACCGAGATGCAAGCCTTCTTTTACCTCTTCACCCGGTATCTCTCGGAACGAGCTAAGAGCGTTGATCTGTCAGTATTTCCTTTTTCGCTTTACAGCTCCAAAGTCCTCATCTTTTTTTAGTGATTGGGATCGCATCAAATCTCCTGCCGAGGACCAGATCGTCCCTTATGACACGTTGAGTGCACCCAAAGATCAAACCAACCTCAACAAGCTTGCGGTCCTTAAGGTCAATGGTGGTCTCGGCACCTCCATGGGTAAGTCCTCACCGGGATGATCGTCGATCGTCCTGATCTCCTCCCGATTTCCAGGTATGACTGGTGCAAAGAGTGCCCTCGAGGTCAAGGATGACATGACCTTCCTCGATCTGACTGTCCGTCAGATCGAACACCTCAACACCACCAGCCATGTCGATGTCCCGCTCATCCTCATGACCTCCTTCAACACACACGAGGACACCTTGCGCATCATCAAAAAGTATGCAAACCAGCAAGTCCGCATTACGACATTCAACCAGTCGCGGTACCCGCGCATCTTCAAGGAGTCCCTCCTGCCCTGCCCCAAGCGTGCAGATGACGACAAGAAACACTGGTACCCTCCTGGTCACGGTGACGTCTACAATGCACTTTTCCACTCTGGCGTCCTGGACCAGCTCCTCGCCGAAGGCAAGGAGTACCTTTTTGTGTCCAACTCTGATAACTTGGGTGCCGTGTGAGTTTCGTTGATGGACACTGTCTCTCGTTCGTGCTCACCCGTGGATTTTAGTGTCGACGAGAAGATATTGCTACACATGATTGAGAGCAACGCCGAGTTCTTGATGGAAGTCACTGACAAGACCAAGGCAGATATCAAGGGTGGAACGCTCATTGACTATGAGGGCTCTGTCCGTCTCCTTGAAATTGCTCAGGTTCCTTCAGAACACGTCGAGGACTTCAAGTCAGTCCGCAAGTTCAAGATCTTCAACACTAACAACCTTTGGATCAACCTCAAGGGTGAGCATTTCGGATGCCGTTCCGTGGGTGGTCATTGACTGTGTCGCAGCCCTGAAGAGAATCATGGTGACTGAGGGCATGGAACTGGAGATCATCATCAACCCCAAGACTAACGATGACGGTCAGGCTGTCGTCCAGGTATGTACTCGATGAGCGACAGGTGTATGTTCGCTACTGAACTGGGACCATAGCTTGAGACCGCCGCTGGTGCCGCCATTAAGCACTTCAAGAATGGTCACGGTATCAACGTTCCTCGTTCTCGTTTCCTTCCTGTCAAGTCCTGCTCCGACTTGCTCCTCATCAAGAGTGACGTTTACTCTCTGCAACATGGTCAGCTCGTCCTGAACGAAAGCCGGATGTTCGAGACGACCCCTGTGATCAAGCTTGGTGACCACTTTAAGAAGATCCAGCAATTCCAAAAGCGGTTCAAGAAGATTCCCAAGATCATCGAGCTCGACCATCTTACGGTCACTGGAGATGTCAACTTTGGAAGGAATGTCACATTGAGGGGGACTGTCATTATTGTCGCCAACGAGGGCCAGCGGATTGATATCCCTGACGGTTGTATTTTGGAGAACCGTACGTACTCTTTTGTGTCCATTCGACTTTTGTCTTTGCTAATTCAGGCGATCTAGGTCTACTGTCTGGAAACCTCAACATGATCGTGCGTCTCTTTCATTCCGTCTTGTTCGGTGTTGAGCTCACGTTTCTCCTAGGAACTGTGATCGATCGCAACTCTGTAAGAGCTTTGGTGACGTTCTGGAGATTGAATCTCTTGGCGCTTGGTTTTCTCGACTTGTTACGATTCTTTTTGCAACGGATTGTGGACTTTCAGGCACGGTTAATGAATAGAGCACTGTCGACAGACCTTTACTTTTCTACTTGCGTTTCATATCTTGGATGGTGATAGTGATAGGATAGTGGGTGTTTATAAGCTATCACTCGGATAGATGTATTGTGATACTTGGTCGACGAAGGGACCACCCTCATCCTGCATCACCCCGGTCAAAAAAATGTTCATAGTTGATCCCCGGCACCGGGCGGCGGAAGTCAACTTGAGACACGTTTCCCGATGGCTTTCGCTTCCTCTGTGCTTAATCTTACCATATCACTATGTTTACTCGGGCTTAAGTGAACATTTCCTCGGCGAGCGACGCCAACGGTGGGTGACGTTCAAGATGTCTGGCTTCCGCGTCTGCTAACAGGGCTGTGTCACCTTCCCTACTGTAGATTTGACTTCGAGGGGATCGGAGTCAGCACGCCGCTGATGCACTCTGCTTCACGACGCTGAAATTGGTGCGTTACCCGTAGCGTCGAACATAAATTGATCACCCGGCACGCAAAGTACTGGCGTGTAGATTGCACTAGCGGACTTGAACCCCTCCCCGCCTCTAGAGCACATGCGAAAGAGTCGATTCTATGAAGGCTTCGTATTCGACGTGTTAAACTAGTTCAACTTGAAAATAAGCATCTTCCAATCAAATTTAGCTGTCGAGGGTGAAGGGGTGACTAGTACCTTGAGTGATATGACTCGGGGGAACACGGCACGACCACTCCAAGCTTGGAAGGAAAGTCAGAACAAGGTGTGATACCAGCGAAGAAAGCGGCGACGGTCGTCACAACTTCTGTTTTGATAATAGAGTCGAGAACATTAATCGGGACAGAAAAAATCCGTCTCGAGGTCAGGCCGAGGATGGTTAGCGATCATTTCGCAGTTTAGGATGAGATGTTCAAAGTGGGGCCATGCTGATGAGTCAACGTCTGTACTTCGCTGTCCGTCAGGCGGAGGACACGAATGTTGATTCGGCGGAGGTTGCTGAACGCCATGCATGGCTGCAAGTATTTGAAGCCAAGGAGCTGCATAACGAGTTCAGGGCATCTTCGAGCCAACCTCAGTTGCTGGATGGTGTGA
Organism: Xerocomellus chrysenteron; assembly: GCA_038093415.1. Taxonomy (NCBI): domain Eukaryota; kingdom Fungi; phylum Basidiomycota; class Agaricomycetes; order Boletales; family Boletaceae; genus Xerocomellus; species Xerocomellus chrysenteron. Next base: position 19,751 of record JBBPSD010000022.1, read on the forward strand.
CCGATACCAGATATCTGAAGAGTGGCCAAGAAGGAGGAAACACCCTGCCTGGGAGGACAGTATTCAATAAAAGCAGAAAGATACGCGATAACAGGCAGTCGAGTCTGGGCGAGTAACCTCGAAACCGTGGTCAAGGATTGAGAATGTAATTCCAAGTCGTGCAAATTGGAGAAGACAAGAGGCAAGTCAGAAGGAGCGATCTCGTCTGGCAATGTAACGCTCAGCTGGAAGGCGAGCCTAGTCAATGCGAGCATGCGAGACAGATGGACAAGGGTGTTCACGTCCAAGGTGATTTCCGGATAATGCACATCATGAAGGTTTTGTCAACGACAAATATAACTGGAGAAAAGTTTGCTGAACGTGACATCAGGCGGATACACGTGGATGGAAAGTATCCTGATATCTTGGGCGAACTCGGGAAACGTCTCGAGATAATCCTGGAACACATGTAAATTATTTGGCTCGAACTTGAGACGGAGGCATATCAGGGACGGCAGGGGTAGGCGCAACAAATGGTGGTTTCAGTCGCATCATTGCAACAGAGATGGCGGAGGTTCGGGAAAAGTATCTCAGTGGTAGGCGGGTCCAAGAAGGTTGCGACAGATCTCCAGTCGAGTTCAGATCCGGATCTGAGGTCTAGTATGACTCGGATACGACGTGCGTAGCTCCGAAGGATATCCCGCTCGGTCTGCGTAAGTGGTCTGCTAAACAAATTCTACATCGTAGAATGGGGGGAGAAAAATAAAGGATGTTCACTACCAAACAAAGTGTGACGAACTGGGATCATCTCGCTTATTCGATAAGATGCTTCCGGAAGACATTGCCACGGGGATGAGTCACGCAACTCTACCCAGAGTACATCCAGCGCTGGTTCTTCGAATGCACGTACGTTCCGGCCAGAGCTGGCATAGCAGGTGGATAACAGCGACCAAATGATATTATAAAGGATCTCTTGTATCTCAAGCGCGTGATGCATCCTCTGGATGTACAGCGAAGCCCAACAGTATTATGTCTAGATTCTGAGGGCGAGTGGCAGGGATTGTGAGGCCACCTCACGGGGATTTATGATTAGGATAGAACTGTGAAAATCACGGCAACTTCATCATTCCGGTCCAGCGCCACTCGGCTACTATGACCCCGTTATCGTTGCTTACTCGCCCACCAGATACGAGTGCCGCATTAATCATTGTGCACGATCTACTGTAGCAGAATGTCACCCGGTGAATTCATATCCTCCGCCTTGCTAAATGTCATGCTCATAGCGAACGGCAATGGAGGTCCTCCTGATCCATCCATGATCTGCCTGTATCCCGAGATGCTTCATGCCGCCAAAGAAAAGGAGAAAGCTGAACAGGTTCAAGATAAGGAGAAATCTGGTCCTCCTGATCCATCCATGAGTTGCTTGTATCCCGAGATGCTTCATGCTGCCGCCGAAGAAAAGGAGAAAGTAAAACAGGCTCAAGATAAGGAGAAATCTGGACCCCCTGATCCATCCATGGTCTGCTTGTATCCCGAGATGCTTCATGCTGCTCAAGAAGGGAAAAGATAGGCGAATAGCAGTTGATCAGTAGCACCTTCCACCCGTATGTCGTGACGGTACCGTAGTGTTTGTGTGTACAGTCACTGCATCTTTGTTTGTTCTCATTGACACGCCGTGTTTGTCTCTCTCCACGGTGCACATCCTCGGGGTTCACCATGTCCGAGAGCAGTCAGCCCTCCAAGCAAGACCCCGTCAGAATCGTATATCACACTGGAAACAGAACGTTTGCCAGATTATTCAATGGTGATATTACCTCTCACCACGGTCGTAAAACGCGCTTATCTTCTCTGCACGTAGAGCGTTCCCTCGAGGAAGTCAAAGATGTCGTCCGGCGTAAACTTGGCCTAGGACGGGAAACCGACGTGTCTCTCAGGCAAATGATAGCCTCTGACGCGCTGCTTGATCTCGAAGATGGTGAGTCCAAAAAAAAAGTCTACCAAATAGGGTTAGGAGCTCGCTCAATCCTTCCACAGACGATGATTTTCAAGCGTTTCGCGTCCTTCTAAGGTCTTCCGTGTCTGTGGACATCCAGGTCACTGTGGGCAGATCTCAGGGTTCCGCCGTCCCGCCACCAGTCTCATCCGTGAGTTAACCCACTTCGGATCTAGGTGACGTTCTCAAACGGTAATCATCACAGAAACCTCGAGAGAAGCTGTCTGCAAGCGAGCTAACCACGGCCTCATCGGCGTCGCCTTCCAGGGAACCACCTGGCGTAACAGCATCTGGCCACCCCATCGCGCATCTTGAAGTTTCTCGCACCGCCAAAGCTTCTACCACAACAACCAAGACACCAGAACCTTCGGCACGAAAGCGCAGGGTGTCATTTGGTGATACCACTCTAGCGGGTTCCGACAAACCTGCAGAGCGGCACGCACTGGCGAAGCCTATTGCTGTTACCCCCGTTGCACCTGCAAATACTGCAGAGTCTCCTGCTGCTTCAAAGCTAGCAGACGCTGAAGAACCCCCCAAGAAAAAACAAAAGAAAGAGCCTACGAAGAAGGATGTTCAAACCACTGAGACTGTTGGGAGTCCTGCAACGAAAGCTGCTGATGTACCAAAACCCAAACCGAAGAAATCCACGGCGTTAGGTCGGAGCAAGGTGGGGTTCCTGTCACACATGGATGAGTCTACTCACATCTAATTGCCTTCTAGGCGGCACCAAAGGACGCTGAAACGTCTGAGTCACCAGTGAAGAAGCCAAGGAAACTGAAAAAGGATGACAGCACCAGCCGGAAGAAATCTTCCGCACGTAAGTTCCACCTTAATGTCCTGGTTACTGCAATATGATACTGATTCGATATTCCATAGTTGTCGACCAGGACGGTAATTATCCTGAATGACGTTCGCCGGAGGCTAGTAGTTCACGCCAACGTAGGTATGGACCAACCGGTTAGCCAACCAACAGGGTCAAGTGCGGAAGGTGATACATCAAACAGTAAGCCCTATTCCACCTACTCACGATTTCAATAACACCGAAAAAGCTTGCGAAAGCGAAAAGCCATTAGGAGTTTGTGCCTGTGAGCAGTCTTTACCTTCGAAGCATTAAGGACTTATGAATGTTAGCATAGCTATCCCTCAGACTAGCGCAAGTACCAGTGTCCAGTCCGAAGTAGCAGCAGCAATTTTGTTTCTGTCTAAGACCATACCGCCTAAACCTCCTGCGAAGCGAAAATACGTAAGGAGAGTCACCAAACAGTCTTCTGCGTCTTCTAGTGCATTGCCTACGAAACCTACGGCTATGTTGGATGCCCCTGGTAACGAAACACCGAACATACCTACAGAGCACCGGCTCGAAGAAGTGATTCTGACTAATGAACCACCACAGCAGACTCCGGATCTGAATGGCCCACCATGTCCTATTTGCCTAGAAGAACCCTTCCACATACGCTATTGCTGCCCTATAGTTGTGAAAGGTCCCGGTGCTATTCGAGAACGGCTGGAGGAGCTTAAGAGAACGAATATGGGTGACCAGCAATCGCTGATCAGACAACTAGAGGGTCTCCTTCACGATTCAAAAGGTCAATACTATGTCCTCTCCTTCAAACCTGACATTAACCCCATGTCAGTCACGTCCAAGCCCTCATTGGATGCCGCACCGACTGATGGCGCCCAATTGCGAAATACTTCGCCACCACCCAACGTTTCTCTCCCCAAAACCCCAAATATTCCTAGTAATTCCTACTTGTCTGAAGTAACAGTGGAAAGCAGAGACGAAGGGAGTAGTTCGGAAAGCTCTGATGACATGTCGGAGGGAGGGGTCATACAACCCGCTCCCCGGAGACAGAAAACGCCAGACAATCAGCCTTCGTTGTCCAATGATGGTCTGGAGGCTGTCATCCGTGGTCCAGCGTCAAAGCGGCAGAGCATCCTGCATCTCTTCGACCGCATTATTGAGGATAAAGATGACGAGGTTTCTGACTCGGAAGAGGACGAAGCCGAACTGGAAGAAGACCCAGACGAAGAGACTGGTCGATCGAGGCGTCGGTCGTCACGTACTTCCGACTCCGAGAGCGAGGAAGAAGAGTCTAGGTCTCCTTCGCCTTCACGTTCAGCTGCAGACACTTCAAACAACCTGGGACCCGGCGTACAAGGCTCCAACAAGCCTGTAGAGGAACCCGCCAAACACCAGGACGGCGATATTGTCATGAGAGATTTTGTTGATCCTTCCGTTCTCGAGGGACAGGATGACGACAGCAGTGAGGAGGCACATACGGGCTCGGAGGATCGTATGGTTATGGACGAGTCCATTGGGGAAAAGGGCGTTGCTATTGTTGGGGGGCGGCCCTCGTCTCGTGCTCCCAGATCTGTTCTACCGCCTGCAGATACTCCCGACAATGAACTACAAGAGTCCGGGAAAACAGAAATTGACGCCGCTTCCAATCGAGACGGTAGCGTACCAGTAGCCTCCGAGGTCCTTAAGGAGGTTGACGCCGATCCGATAGAATCCGCGGATGACTTAGAACCTCCAATTGTTTCGCACTCGTCGAATTCCGATCCCATCGAAGCACCTTCTGAAGACATTGGATCCTTGTTCGCCACCATGACTCAATCGACTCCAAAACCGGGAGTGTCGAAGCGGATCAAGACCCGTAATGGCCAAATTCCAGATGATGAAGCCGACCGTCCTGTCCTTCTCGAACAACTAGCCCCGGAGGCCACGGAGGTGACCCCTGTGCCAGCAAAGTGGAGGTCGCGGAGAAAGGTTACGGAGATACCTGCCAGTCAAGAGCCGGTACCAATACGGAAGAGTCCTCGGTTCAGCTCCCTTCCACCCTCCACGAGCACGCCCGCAGCTGTGGCGCTGCTGAACCATAGAGCCAACGTCGGGGCTCGGGTGGGTAAAGTAGCCAAAACGCCCGCAAACTCAGGCGCTTCGCAGAGCATAGCCAAATACAACACCTCGGAGAATGGTACACGCATCGCTCCCACTCCATCGTTGATCAGGTGGGAAACGCTCGCAGAGCCGTCGTCGCCTCCTCTGCAGTCATGCGAGCCATCAGTGCTCATCGACGAGTTGATGTCAAGCAGTCCCCAACCAGACGACAATCCTTCCCGTGGACGTTTAAATGAAAAGGAGAAAAAAGGCCGCCCCCGTAAACTCGCCCCTTCGCATCAGGCAGAAAGCTTCCAAGGGAAACAAAGATTGTTCGATCTCTCGTCCAGTCAGATACCCTTCCCATATTCCCAGAACCAGACCAATTCGACGCCAACGGCATTTCCAAATGGGAAAGAGAGTGAGGGGACGACAGATTCGGAAGAGGAACCAAAGGTGGCCAAGAAAAGGGCGAAATTGCCTGCTGTATATCGTTCGTTGTCCCAGTTGGCGTCCCAGGCGACGCTCTTTTCTCCCAGTCTACCCACGCCCGCCGACAAGTCAGTGACCAACGGGAAGGCAAAGAAACGTCCTGCTGACGAGGATTCTTCTTCCTCGTCCTCTTCTGATGAGGATGAGGTTAATGGGTCGGGACATATCCCTCAAGGACGAAGGGCAGGGTCTGTGTTGGAGACAAAGAAGAGGAGGGGTACCTTGTCTAATATTTAAAGGCTGGGTTTGTGCATTATCACGAACACAACATTCATTCATGTATTTCCTGCTTTCTCAATTTGTTTCCCCACGTCCGTCACACCCGTTCTCCATTTCATACACAGGTACATCGCACGTCGCACTCCTGAATACGCATCGTTTTCCTGAAATCCGTAGTACCGATTAGATCGTGTCCTGTCGTTCAATGATCGTTCGTGGATGTGAAGGCGAACGCTCAAAGAGGTTGGCAAGCACATGACATGGCATTCAGTTTTCGGGACATTTTCCAGACGGCCATGACGCCGCGCTGGTCAACACCGACAACAGAAACAACGAACACAATAGCTTGAGCGCGGAGATCCCATCTTTCAACCCCAAGGGCAAGAAGGCTGGCTTGGGTAGACATCTTCTCATACCCGGATGGTCATGCACTCCTCCTAGGCCTAACTTGTTACTCCCGTTCCGATCAAAAAATGGATCATGTCAAAATGGATCATTGTTCGGGTTTCAAGAATTCGATCGTAAATATACTTCCAAAGGGTAAGCGATCTTTCAATGTATAAAACTTCTTTCAGCAAGAACATGATCGGCAATCATGTTGACGCAGTGCACGAGGAACGTCTTGGGATCGCTCCGAAAGGTGAGAGGATGAGAAGTATACCTGGCAAATGAAGAAATGAGAGGACGCGTGCCAGTCACGGTGCAGCGAATGTATCGGCTCTAACACGGAGGGCCCGATGTATGCGGCAGAGGTTTAGCGTGGCGGAGTTACCACGGCTGTGAGGAGGCTACCAATATGTTTCCAATAGCTTATCAATGTGGTGGTGAGGGAAATCGTCATCACCAACTGCGCTGTTTTCACTGGGGCCAACGTTGATGAGACCGGAATAGTAGCTTGCGTGTGGCATGCCAATGAGGCCGGGAATGTGTGGGTTTCATTGATCGTTGGCACCTGCGAGTTTATGCCAGTGTGTCGACTCGCAGTGTCCAAGAACGATCCCTGAGGATATTAATACGGAGTGACAGAAGCAAAATGGACTTCGGAGACATAGTTGGATGTATGTGCTTTGGACCTGGGCACCAACAACCCAAGAGTACCATCGTCCCACCTTCGTAGGAAAAAAGACACCCTGAAAGAGTGCGACCTTTATGTTCCCCCTGTTGCTCTGGTGAGCGTGGAATCAGAATGCCAGCTCCGCTAACACTAACCACTAGCAGGAGGTTCGTGCGGTGTTATTGTGAGTTATCAGTGTCCCAGAATTCCCGTCTAGGATGGACATGATGCCAATTCAAGGACAGCCTCGATCAATGGAGGCTATGTCACAACAATGGCAAACTGACTTTGGCTATAAATGATCCCGTCCTCGACTCATTCACAAATTTTCACTGCGCATCTCTCCCGGTGAGCTCTCAGCTCGTACATGATATTCACTCAGAACACTCGTGACGAGTATGTACTCCATTCATTACCCCCTTCCAGTCCTGATCGTCTTGCAGTTATATCTCTGATCTCGTTTTCTCTCTCCTGAGCCTTTAAAAGCATCCCAAAAGTTCATAGCCCACCATGATTGCCCGCACTCTGATCCGAAGTCAACGTTTTGCTCGTGGCTTTGCTACCCATGCTGGCCCAAATACTGCTCTACCTGCCGCCTTACATCTTAAAACTGGTCAATCCTTCCATGGTCGATCGTTTGGAGCACCAAAAAGTACCTTTGGAGAGACCGTCTTTTCAACTTCAATCACGTCCTGTAAGTGATCCTTTACCAGATCTAATCAAACTCCATTGACGTCTATCAACAGACACTGAGTCAATGACCGATCCCTCTTATCGGAGCCAGATCCTTGTCTTCACCACTCCTCTCATCGGAAATTATGGGGTCCCCAAAAACAAGACTCCCATCGACTCGCAGGATGTTGGTGTCGTTATGGAGTCCCAGGGAATTCAGTGCAGTGCCGTCGTAGTTGCAGACGTCGCAGAAAAATTTTCTCACCACGCTGCAGTCGAATCCCTCGCTTCCTGGTGTCGCCGCTTTAACGTCCCTGGAATTACTGGCGTGGATACTCGTGAGATCACGCGTTTGTTGCGTGACCACGGAACTACCCTCGGTCGGCTTGCCGTCGGTGCAGATGCCTCGGCTCCTGCGCCAACCCCTGAGCAATACTGGGATCCTTCTACTGTGAACCTTGTTGACCAAGTTTCTACAAAGGTTCCGTACTACCTCAATCCCAACGGGGAGGTTCGAATTGCTGTTCTCGACTTTGGTGCCAAGGCGAACATTCTTCGTTCCCTCATCCGTCGAAACGCCGCAGTGACCGTACTCCCTTGGAACTTCGATTTCAATTCCGTCCGTGACCAATACGACGGCCTTTTCCTTACCAACGGACCCGGTGACCCTAGGCATTGCAAGGATGCGGCTTTGAAACTCCGCAAGACTCTTCAGGAGTGGGATAAGCCTGTTTTCGGTATCTGTATGGGTCACCAGGTCATTGGTATGGCCGCTGGTCTAGAAGCATACCGTATGACTTTTGGAAACCGTGGACACAACCAACCTGTCCTCGCTTTGGCTTCCTCAGGCTCCATCAAAGCTGGTCGCGTTTATGTGACGAGGTGGGCACTGCAGGCATTTGTTATCATACAGGGATTTGACTGATCGTGATGTGTTCTAGCCAAAACCACCAATACGCGCTCAAGTTGACCGATCCATTCCCAGCAGGATGGGAGCCGTTCTTTATCAACTGCAATGATTCCTCGGTTGAGGGCATCAAGTCGACCGCGGACTCTGGCAAAAAGGTTTGGGGTGTGCAATTCCACCCTGAGAGTGCAGGTGGTCCGTTGGATACCATGGAGGTTAGTGGTCTCCACTTGTGGTACAAATATGATCTAATCTGATCGTCTAGATGTTCACGGACTTCCTTGCCGAGTGTCGCGCTCACAAGCTCACGTTACCGAAAACCACCCCCGTGGATTTGACGAGTGCATTCAAAGACTACGCTACCCCTCGTCTCCCAGAAATTTCTGTTAGGGCTTAAATTGTCAGAATGGCTTGCTTGTTGTCGTTCGTGAAGTGTAGTTGGGTGTACGATCATTACGATCCATGTGAATTGGAGAGCCTATGTTGTCTCAAATTGCCTAATTCGGGTGTCACTACTTGCCCGATACCATCAACATGAACTTTCTTGATACCTACGGCATAACGGGCACGGGCACGAGTACCCCACCTCCCATTGAACGACAATCCGAGCAAAGCCTCAACGAAGAGGTTTCGCAGGTTATCGGACAGCTCGGGCGTTTCTGGGGAGGGTTTAGGAAACAGGTATGCATGAAACAATCACTACTCCCATGGCCTAAGAATGGTCGCGGGACTATAGAGCGAAGCAGCACTCGCCACTGCACGACGGGACTTGGGTCAAGTCGTCACGCAAGCCCAGCGCGAGATCGGGAAACTAGCTACCGAGGGGACACAGCCAAACACAACTGAAGCGGGAGCCGACGAGGAAGAGAGCGATGCTGAGGAATCGCTGGATACCCCGACCGCAACTACGACGCGGTCTGCTAGTACCGAGCCCGGCGGCGAGGCAAGCGCGTCATCAACCACGGCCCAATCCTTTTTCACCCGTCTCCAATCGTCGATCCCGCCCAACATCGTCTCGACCGTTCAGGCGCAACTTCCCGACAGCCTCAAGAATGCGCAACACATTGACCTTGCGCATCTGGGGAGCACGCTCACCTCCGAGTTTCAGCGCATGCAGGGCGTTACCCGAGTCCAGGCGGAGGAGTATGTACACAAGAGCGAAGCGCTGCTCCGCGACGTGATGAAGGAGGCTGGGGAGGTTCTCCGGGAGGCTGTCAAAGTCATCCCGCCTGAGGCAAGCTCCACGGAGGTTCCTGTCATCTGGGATGGTTCAGATATCTGGACGCTGCCCGGGTTAGCCGCCAATGCGGATGGACCGACGATCGCTGGTTCGGCGTCCAAAGGTAAGGGTAAGGAAATCGACTCTGGACCTTCCTCTCGGCGTCCGTCGGAGGATGCACGTCGGGCGGTTGCGACACGCGCCGAGTCGCTGTTGAAACAGCTCAGGAGCAATCCTGAGATCATCAAGCTCGATCCTGCTGTGGATACCTCCAAGGATGCTTATCTGGCTTGGGCAGATGCAAGTGAGGCGAGTGGGGAAGGATTTGGCACAAAGGTGTGGGGAGGACGCATTGCAGAGGCGCTGTCGGATCCCTCGGATGGAGCGGCACTGCAGGCTACCTTCGATGGACTTGGTATGATTTCGTTCATTTCTAGCATAATGACTACCTCATTCCTGCCGCCAGTGCCATCATCGATGCCCGAAGAAGTCTTCTGGGTACGGTACTTCTTCCGAGTGCAACAGATCGAGGCGGAGGAAAACAGGCGGAAAGCACTACTACAAGGTAAGTCACTGTTTACTTTATAAGACCAGACGGGAAGTTGCTAAACTCCTGAAAAAGCGACTGCGGAGAACGAAGACGACTTTAGTTGGGAGGACGACGAAGACGAGTCTGTTGGCACGAAGGAATCCCCAACTTCTGCCAACCCGCTGGAGTCATCACAGCATACGCTTGCTCCTCCCAGGACAACATCTACGTCGGATGTCCTGTCGCTGCCATCCTCGCACGCACAGAGCCCTAGGAGCAGTGACAGTTATGATGTTGTTTCTGGAAATGCCAGCAGTGCAGGAGCGGTTGAAGCAGAGGAGGAGGAAGAAGACGAAGACGGAGGAGGAGATGAAGATGAGGAGGAGGAGGAAGAGGAAGAGGAGGAAGAGGAAGAGGGCGAGGAAGAAGGTGAAGGCGAAGGCGAAGATAGCGACTGGGAGTGATCGGCCTGCATGTATTGTGCGATAAGTACGGCCGTACCTTGTACTGTCGAGGGTCAATTATGAATGTTTGGTTCTTTGCCGATTAGGCAGATCGATACAAAGCTATGACGGCATTGAACGACCTCGCCCGGTCTGGGTCCGTTCGACCTTGTCCCTTTTCACAGGTACTACTAGTGCGCGCTCAAGGTATGCGGAATGAGTTCGTTGTATGAAAGACGCCTTCACAAGTCGCGTCTACTCTCCAAGCCCACCATCCTTCTCGCACTCCGCTTCATCTGGGTCATTGTCGTAATTTGGTGCGAGTTTGGGGTTTTCTTCTACAGTTTGTCAGATTGTAGATGGCCAGATAAAAAATTTCAGTCCGTGAGTAGCAACAATCAAACCCCCTCCAATTGGATCTTGCTGACAGCGTTTCATTCAAGACTCGTTCACCGCCCGAGGTGAAGCCCACCGTGACCCGAGTACTCTTGGTTGCAGATGCTCAATTGCGCAACCCTTCTTCCACCTCTGGTCCACATTCATGGTTTGGTTACGATTCTAACGTAGCGTATTTACGCAAGAGTTGGAGGGTCGCGTCACGTCTCCATCCAAACGTGGTCGTGTTTCTCGGCGATACGTTTTCCTCAAGTCGCTATGTTACCAGCGAAGCAGAGTGCGTACCCCTCCCATGCCGAGTGACGTGTCTATCGGCTATTGGATGGTGATACTGACCCTGCGACAAATAGGTACGACCAATACTACCGCGCTTTTGAAACGACTTTCCCTCGCGATGCTTCGGTGCCATTCTACCTCATCCCTGGGAACAATGATATAGGGTGTGTCTTGGTCTTCCTAAACGAGTCTGGGTTTAAATCTACGCTCACAGGCTAGGCGATTCCTCGTCTTATTCCAAGGATGCATGGAGGTTCTTTGAGAATCATTTTGGGCCGCTGAATCGAGTCGTCCCTATTTCGGGCCATCAGTTCGTCTTGCTGGATGCACCGGGGCTCGTGGAGGAAGACTATCGCCGTCATGCACATGGGGAAACATACGATCATTGGACTCCACTTCCGGGTGGACCGATCGAGTTCGTACAGTCGATCTCTGATCAAGAAGATGGTCACGCGGTGGAACCGAGAATACTACTCACTCATATACCACTCTCTCGGCCATCGAGTAAGTCCTGTGGACCGTTGCGCGAGCAGGGTTCGATTCGTGCAGGGGCGGGGCATGGGTACCAGTCGATGCTCGGCAAACAGACTACCGAGTTTTTGTTGAAGACGTTGCGACCGTCTGTGGTGTTCAGGTGAGACAACCCTTGTTGAGCATGAACTTAGGTCAATGATACGACTAGTGGCGATAATCGCGACTATTGCGAAGTCACACACGAGGTACCTGGTCCCGACCTGCAAGCCAACACTGTCCGGGAGGTTACTGTCAAATCATTCTCTCCGAGTCGACACATCCGTCGACCAGGTTTTCAGCTCCTCTCCCTAGTTCCTCCATCTTCCTCATCAACTGGGCCCACTTTCGCAGATGCACCATGTCATCTCCCCGACACGCTTCGTGTTTTTCACTCGATATATGTTCCTTGCTTCATATTTACCGCACTTGTATTGCTCTACCTGAACATCAACCCGTCACGTCACGGGGCACGCATTTCGGATCTCTCACCCATATCATTAAAAGGTTACAGGCGATCGTCACCTCCCCCCGAGCCCGAATCGGCCATATGGACCACCCGGACCCCCCTTAAGTCAAGAATCCAAACGAGTCCCACCGCACCACTTCCCCTCTCCGCGCGAATCCCCAGCATAAAGTCTATTCCATCTTACCGTGCTTCCCCCATGTCCACACCTCAAGGCTCCCCGCTGCTCAGTCCGATCACGCTCTTCCCATCTGGGGACGAAGAGGAGGACCACGCCGGCCCGTCTCATTACAATCTTCGACGAGATCTACCGTACAGCAGTGGATGGCAAGGCGAGCACGACGACGACGACTACGTCATACGGGACCGCGACACGGTTCCCGATCGTCCACGCCCGCCCGCACCGTACTTCCTCCCACCGCCTTTATCACAGCATGCACGCGCGCGATGGTCGTTTACGTGGTCGTTTGTGTTTCGGGGACAACGACGACGGATGACGATGGGGGTGCCCGACTGGAGGGCGTGGCGGAGCTGGTTGAGCGCGTCGACGGGTCATCGGAGGGGGCGGGGACTCGTTTGGCGGTTTGCAGGCGATTGTGTGGGCGTGGCGTTGCCTGCGGTCGTTTCATGGACCGTGATCGGTTGGTTGTTTTTTTGAAGTGGGGGACGCGATGTGGGATGGGGAATAGCTTAGATGCTGCTCGTCGATAGCGTAATGATTAGATGGATCGTCAGCATGTCTGCCGGCATATATACATACTCGTGTCTTGCCGCAATGGACTCGGTTCTTTACACTAATAACATGTCCTTGCACAGAGAGGGACCGACAATTGATTCGAGACTGACATTGACACTATGGGCTTTGACTGCTCGACGGAGGGCTTGAGACTTCCTCCGAGGATACATCCACATCGTCATGTACTGAGTTTGTATCGGGATAATATAATCGAGAATCGGAGGAACCATCCATGGCGAGGAGGAACCCGTCCGCATGACACGCACCCGTGGCACTTTGGGAAGACGATTTGCGCAGTGATGTTGAAGGCAGCCGACCCCTGCGGTTCGATTTCACGAAAGATGCACAACGTCACTGACTTTACTATAATCAATCAGCGCTTCTCGAAAGAACACCCAGACTTGCTCATTCCAGAATCTCTTCGCTCGTTCGTCTCTGCCTGAAAACGGCACCAAGAGATCAGCAGCGTTCGTAGGAGTTTCGCGGGAGAACGTACCGGTGTCAGTTTCCCAAGAATTTTTTGAATGTATCGCAGGATCTCGAGTCTGTTGGGCAGAGGGCGCATCCCCTCGCTGTTCCTGCGAGGAAGGGCAGGGATGTAACGAAGGACGCGGGTTTCGGTCTCTGGTCAAGTGCCAGTCTGAACTGCTTTGCTCGGTGCGGCAGTGATGGTGATTTTGTACAAAACCGATGCCAATGGGGTTACGAGGGGGGATGCCAAAGTCGCGTTCTCGCTTCTGATTGTTGAGCGCAAAGGCTCCGGATCGTTCATGCTCGTCCATCTCTTACCCTCCTGCAATAGCAGCAGAATTTCATTATCATCCATGATGCAAAACGTCAGTTTGTGCGACAGAGTTGTCTCCGCAAATGAGAAAAGGGATGGCACGTCGGATGAAAACCATCCTATTTTCGTCGTCGTACTCGAGGCCTTGCAGTAACTCGGCAGCGAAATTGACGACGGCCGCTTCCTGACCGATTTTCGGGTTTCGGCGACCATGAAACCCGCCAGTGACAGTTCAGTCGGATCGGGGAAGTCAATGGTCTCAAAGAACACCTCCTTACTCTGAGGGACAATGGTGATTTGTACGCGCATAGTTCGTTCGCGGTCCAGTCGCGACCAGACTTCGAGATTCGAACGAGTTGAGCCATGATAAGAGAGCGGAAGGCGGCGGGTGGGTGTCGTAGATTAAGCAACACATATACGTATATCGATCGCTATAATGGAGATGCACCTCGTTGGAAAGTAGTTCATCGATCAGACCACAGCTCACATTAAGGTTAGGTACCTGAAGATGTTCAAACGTGGGTACAAGTCGGATACAGACGGGGGGCGGATCTCGACGCCATCCCGTGCCCGAGAATGTCATCCATGGTATCTCCTGCTGAAACATGAAGGAGACAATGACCAGAACGAGATTGGGAACGGCGGGCTTCCGTAACCACCGAACTCAGGAGAACACCGGCATTGTCAGCGCGAGGTACGATATAAACCCAAGGAAAGCAGGACCGCTTTGTCGCGCGCTGTATGACAATCGACCATTTTCACAGAGCGTCCCGCACATAGCGTCTCGCCTCACAAAACAGCTGCCTGCCTTGGCGACCGATGTCCGTTGTCCGGGAGCATACACGGGTCACCCGCGATTGACGTTGACCGCCACGCAAAGAATAAGACAAGAGATGGCGATTGTATACATTGGCAGAAAGCAGCGCTGGCGCAGCACATTCTATATCCAACATCAATGATGGTGTTCTGCATGCCCATCGTGGCGTCCGTGTCCATGTCCTTCCCATGGATGTCGCCACCCCTAGAAAACACGGCACATTGGAGTGTGTTAGTTCCATGGGAGGACACAGAGGTTTGCGCGATGGCGTACCAATAGCTTTGGACCATCCTCACTATACCGCATCGAAGAGGGTTCCACGACGCGTCAGCGCATGTAAAGAGATGGGCCGAGTGCAACTCACCGAGCCCGGTAGAAAATAAAGAACCACATAGTCGCGCCGAGGGCTTTGGAGAGGAATTGGTATCTAGCTCCGGGGAGATGAGGGTTAAACCCTGAGGCTGTCGGGGACAAGCTTAGTGCATGACGACAAAGTTGTAGTGAACAACATACAATGACCTGCACCTGCCATGATGAGTGTTCGGACGAGAACGGTGTTTGGTTTTGTTTGTTCTCCAAGATTCACGAGGTATGTACACACTATTACATGCTGGTATGTAGGATCACAATTGGCACAGATAACCCCTCGCCGTCACGCAGACCCTAAACGTCAAACACATCATAGATCCTGGGAGTGGACAAACAATCAGCGATAGAAAATATGGTAGTTGATCAGGTCATACAATCATATTGAGGTTTCCAGAAACCAGCCCTAAAAATCCCGAGTCAACATCGAGTGCCTTGAAAAAGAAAGAAAGGTCGTACTGTTCTCCAGCACACACCCATCGGGTATGTCGATTCTCTGACCCTCGTTTGCCACGACTATGCGACACCGTCAATAATTAGCTTCCATGTATTGGCATTTAAAGAACAACTAGTTCACGCACTGATGACAGTACCCCGCAATGTTACTCCTCGGCCAAAGTGTACGTCGCCAGCGACGGTAAGATGATCCAAGTCGATAATTGCCGGTATCTTCTTGAAACGCGCTTCAAAGTCTTGGATCTGGTGTTGCATCCTGGTGTTCATTGTTCTAGCTCAATAGATATCAAGATATTTACCCGTTTGAAATGATCCTCGAGTTTGATTACAGGAACGTTGCCAAACATCCTGTTTTCGTTCATGATAAGCTGACCGTCTTTGAGCGAATAGATGTCGCTCTTAATCAGAAGCAGGTCCGAACAAGACATTACGGGGAGGAAGCGAGAGCGGGGAACATTGATTACATGAGCATTCTTGAAATGCTTTATTGCTGCGCCTGCAGCCGTTTCCAGCTGGGTTCGTCATACATGCTTGAGATAATTTCCGAGCGGCGTTATGTGGGGAGCGTACCTGAATGATAGATTGACCGTCGTCGGTGACCTTTGGGTTAACGATGATGTCGAGATCCATGCCTCCGCTTGTCATGACCTTTTTGAGGGCTGGAGAACGAATTAGGATTTATGATAACTGTTCAAATCAGGGGTGACAAACCTTTGAGGTTTAACCACAGATTGTTCGTATTACGGATTCTGAACCTGCGCACTAGGAGCTCTGTTAGCACATATCCCTTGACGGTACCCTTGAAAAATACTGCTCACCAGACTTGAAGTCGTCCACGTGCTCAGAAGGAACCTGAGCAAGCTCGAGCAGACGCATCGAACCATCGTACTGAATGAGAGTGCTGCCCTATCAAGCAAATTTTATTTTAGGAAGACCAAACAACGCGGGTGAGACTTACCTTGACGTCCCCTTTGGTCTTGTTGGTGACTTCCATGAGGAAATCCGTGCCAGTATTGATCATATGCTGCAGAATCTTCTGATCCACTCTAACAACGTTTGACGCATTCGAAACTTGCTCACACATAAAATATCCACCACTTACACGGCACCCAAATTATCAGAGTTTGATACAAACAAGTATTCCTTTCCATCTGCCAACAGGCGGTCCAAAATACCGCTACGCACGAGCGAGTCATACAAATCACCGTGGCCGGGAGGATACCAGTGTTTCTTATCATCTCGAGTATGGTGCGGGCAAGGTTGGAGAGTGTCGGCGAAAATCCGTGGGTATCTCGACTGGTTGAAGGTCGTTATCTTGATCGGCTGGTTAACGTATTTCTTAACGATGCGCAAGGTATCCTCGTGCGTATTAAAGGAGGTCATGAGGAGGAGGGGGACGTCGACACCCTGTGATTTGTTGAGGTGTTCGACCTGCTTCACGATGAGGTCGAGAAACGTCATTCCGTCCTTGACTTCGAGGGCACTCTTCGCACCGGACATGCCTGTTTCCGTTTTGGTTATTCACCACGCGAGCATAGGGAGTAATGATATACATGCCCATGGACGTTCCAAGGCCGCCGTTAAACTTGAGTATCGCCAATTTGGTTAATGCACTAGGGTCGACTGTCTTGGGAAGTTGGTCATAGGAAATAATCTGATCCGCGTCAGGGGTCTGAATCTTCTCCCAGTCACTGACCACGGCATGATGAATACCGTCAGGAAGCGAAAGTAAGGGGCACGCACAGGTGTCGTCGGCTGTGGTTATCGGTGAGGTAGCGTGAGTGGAGCTTGAAGAATGCCTGCATCTCTGCATCGAATGCCTGGTAAAAATGATGAATGAGAAAGGACTCGACTGAGTACGCGAAACCGAGGCGCAAATGAAGAAAGCGACGTGCCTTTCGCACCATCGGCTCTGAGGTATGAACGAGGCACTTAAGCTCGTTTTGCGTTGTTTGGGATGGAGAGGTCGAGCTAGTGTTCTTACGCCTTCGAAAGATGCGGAAGCGGGCGGTGTTGGATAACAACATCATGTGGTAGGGGAGGAAGCGATGGGAAGCGAGGAGGAGGCGACCACCGCCATTTAACCGGGCGAGTGGACATGCGTTAATGGTGAGGGACACCTGAATGGTCAGCAGATTAGCCTCTTCAAGTTAATAACTTTGTGGGCACACCAACCGACCGATGCGGAATACCCCTGACACAGCCACGAGTTACGGATATTGCCGTCGGAGTGTCAACATTCCAAACCTTGATTTTCAGTGGGTATCATCAAAAACCACGACACCCATCCTCAAGACTCCTCGACATGGGTAAGTGCTGTCCCCCTGCAAGATCATCTTCGTTGACCATCTCTGCAAGGTATTTCACGGTCATCCCGCCACAAGCGCTCCGCAACCGGTGCCCAGCGCGCCCACTACCGCAAGAAGAGAAAGTTCGAGCTCGGCCGTCAGCCCGCCAACACCAAGCTTGGCGCAAAGCGCATCCACACCGTGCGCGTTCGCGGCGGCAACCTCAAGTATCGCGCTCTCCGTCTGGACTCTGGGAACTTTGCCTGGGCTTCAGAGCACACCACCAGGAAGACCCGTATCATCGGTGTCGTGAGTCCAGATCTCAATATATGCACCCAAGAATGCTCAATGTGAGCGTAGGTGTACAATGCTTCCAACAACGAGTTGGTCCGCACCAACACCCTCGTCAAGAGTGCTATCATCCAGATCGATGCGACCCCCTTCAGACAGTGGTACGAGGCCCATGTGAGTAGTGACATTCCTAATCTGTATGCGTCACTAAAAATCCCTGGTGGATGCAGTACGCACAGCCCATCACCAAGAAGGGTGCCGCCAAGGCACCGGCCGCGGGCGAGGAACCGGCCAAAAAATCTCACCACGTGCAACGTATCTTGGAGGAGAGGAAGAAAGGTGATATCACATCGGGATGATCCAGCCGGAGGTGCTGATATGTCGTCAGACGCCAAAATTGATCCTCTCTTGGAGCAACAATTCACTGCTGGTCGCCTGTATGCTGCCATTTCTAGCCGACCGGGACAGTCTGGTCGCGCGGACGGGTACATCCTCGAGGGCAAGGAGCTCGAAGTGAGTCGATTGCGTCTGGTTGTTGCTGCGGTGCTGACGTCAGTGTGTCAGTTCTACGTCAGGAAGCTGCGGACTGGGAAGCAGAAGCACGCACACAACGCATGAGATGTGTTCAGCGGTGTTCGGTGGAGACATGTAAACCGAAAAATATGCGAACGTGTTGTTACGATGCTATGAGACCATATGCTCCCTTGTAAAAGTCTGATTACATAATCGGGGCAACCACAGTGAATGCCGTAAGTAGCCGGACCATGCGAGCCTGAGCTTTACTCTTTGCTCTGCCACTTCGCGTCGTTATTTTCACCCCTTCTCGCATCCCCCCCACCGCGCCCCCGTCGCCCTCGTTGCCGAGCTCGATGCCCCCGGCGTCGGCGGCTGGCTCCCACTCCCTCCGGGCCCCGTTGACATGGCGGCCCACCAAAATCATGAACATGCGTGACCTCTCCAAGGATGACGATTTTCTCAGCCACCTTTTGGTCGAGAAGCTCGGTACCGGGAATGTCCCTCTCTGCGTACACAAGATGGATTCTTCCCGGAGACTCCCAAAGGTCCCTGCCAGCGATCTCATGACAACCGTTAGACGCGTGAGTCGCACCCCCCCTCCAGTCGCGCTATCTTGTTCATCTCGCAACGTATGTATCCAACTGCCTTGATACATGATTTTTTTTACCTCCCAGCTGGTCGAAAGCAAGGGTCCTCCCCAAAACGCTGTGCGTCAAGCAGTGGACGAACTCCTCGCGTTGGTGTCTCCGTGTTCCCATGCCCAACAACGTTATTTCTCAACATCGCTTCTAGTCTTCAGTCCGTTCGTTACTACCTCAAGCAATATACGCAAAAGCAGATTAATGCGTTCGCCACGTGTGTAGGACCCTACTATTTCGTTAACGACGCCTGAGTTCGGTTCGCCACAGACATGCCTCACGATATTTCGAACTATACCATCCTGGTGGTTGTATTGAGATAGCGCACACGTCACGATACTCCCACAAGACCGGCAAGTCGGAATTATGTATCCTTGCGACCCGCCCCTTGTTTCCTGGGATGGTTATCGCGGAACTGAAGGGCTCAATGGCGCACTTATCCAAAGAAGAGGACAAGGAGCTCAAGCGCACAGACCTGAGACATCTTGACATCAGGAGGGATTTTAGCGTAATCCATTCTCGCCAGATGAAGAAAAACCATCTATTTTTGGGTCCTGCTCGATTTGTGAACGTAAGTCATGATGGTCTCTGCAACCGTGTGCTCATGACATACTTTTCTGCAGCACGATTGCGAGAACAACTGTGAATTGTTTCGGGAAGGCAAATACATCACTTTCCGCGTGCTCCGGCCTATTGCCGTTGGCGAAGAAATAACAGCACATTACGGTGATGGTTACTGTCAGTTCAAGCAACGTTCTTCTCCGCCCTATGCCTAATTTAGCCGTTTAGTTGGCAGCAAGAACCGGTACTGCCTTTGTGAAACGTGCGAGAAGAACGGCCGAGGAGGATATGGACCTGAAGGCGAGGCCTCCGGCTGTGAATCGGATGCCGGTGCATCAGATGATGATCTCTCCGATTCTGAACCTGTGCCAACTGCGGTAGGCAACGTGAACGAGCGCAGAACTCGCCGCGGAGTGTATGCTATTATCCAGGAACAAGATGACGATTCAGACGAAAGCGATGATGAAGAAAAAGAAGGAAACAAGCCACTCGCAAATGCTTCGGACGTCGCCGAGGTTGACTTGGAGCTGGGAGGCGACTCTTCTTCTGCTCTACGATCAGCATCGCGAGGATCGGCCTCGAGGTTTGTCAGTGATGCATCGATTGTTCATATTCTAACCCTGTCTTCGTTCCAACAGCTCTGTCCCTCCCATCAGTCGTCGCTCCGAGTTAATTGATGAGCCAAGCACCCAGCTCAGATCCACGAGGCGGCCGCAGAAAGCATCTGCTACTGCTACTCCCGAGGTTTCCGCAAAATCGCTTACGCCCGCGCCATCTGACCCTGCACAACTACCTTCTCGATGCACAAGACGAAGCGCAAGCAGGCTATCCACCCCTATTAATAGTAAGGAGAAGGATAGAATTCCAATCAAGGAGGAACCTGAAGCACGAATCCTGCGCACGCGTCCCTCATTGCCTGTCGATAGGAATGAGTCTTTGAGTACTGCCAACCATATTGCGCCTATGGGGCCAGATGGAAAACCGTTACCTACCTGCGTAACATGCCACAACGTTCTGCCAATGATTTCCGTCGACAATCAAATAGTTTGGGGTCTTAACATTGACACGACGCCGCGGCGAGGCAAGAAGCGCAAGGAGCCACAAGAGTGTCCTCGGTACGTCGAGCTTTCCATTCATTTAGAAGATAGACTCTATCTCACGTTGTGGCGTTTTATCTTGGCGTCAGATGCATGCGCCATTTTGCCATCTATTCTCAGTCGTGGCCGGCTCGTTTAGCAAGTCAGGTCGTCGCTTCCATTCCTCGAGATGATGGAG
Source organism: Xerocomellus chrysenteron (assembly GCA_038093415.1). Classification (NCBI taxonomy): domain Eukaryota; kingdom Fungi; phylum Basidiomycota; class Agaricomycetes; order Boletales; family Boletaceae; genus Xerocomellus; species Xerocomellus chrysenteron. Next base: position 40,515 of record JBBPSD010000022.1, read on the forward strand.
AATCGTCTCATAGACGTCCTGCCCCAAAGAACGTTCCTACCGTGGAGCCTAAACACGCCGCTGGTGGTGAGGAGCGGCCAGCGAAGAGAAGGAAGACTGAACAAGGACCAGTTGTGGAGATGTCGGACAAAGCGAGGGAGCTCTTGATGGCTCCTAAGAGGAAGCGGGGTCGCCCTCGCAAGTATCCTATGGCAGACGATATTCCTAAACGCAAACGAGGCAGACCCCGTAAATCATCCCCTACCAGATCAAACCGTGCGCCGCCACCTCCAAAGTCGCAAGCCTCTACTGTGAAGACCGTACGGCCTCACATTTCTTCCCTAGTGAGCTTGAAATCGAGGGGCGAACCTGCCAGTCCATCATCCTCACGAGGCAATCTCAAGCCCAAGTCGCTAGCCGTCAAAGAGCAGCCCAGGGACTCGAATGGTAGATTCGTGAGGAAGAGGTTTAGTACCCTACGAGGTGGTTCAACACGGGCGCTGAAGGTCCTGCAAAGGAGAAAGGTAGAACGATGGCTTGGAGATAAGCGGAAGCAGCTTGAAACCAACGACGAGGCTGAGGACCTTCCTGTGCTTGCTAGTGGGAAACGCGGGCGCACTATCACTCCTGACGAGACACCACGTCCGAGTAAGAAACTGCGGAGTAGTCCGCGTTCAGGAGACGGAGATGAAGAATCGGCTCCGCACAATCCCAATGGTTCCTCTTTATTAAGGTTCAAGGGCTTGAACGCTGGCCTCCTGTGTCGACCTAATCCCACGAATTTCGCTCGCAGGACATGGGCTCCTCCCCCACCCGAAGATACTTCCCCCGACGACGAAGACGCTGAGGGTTCCCTCCCTACCGTAGAGAGCGAGAGTAACGGACCTGTCACTCCTCAAGATCGCACCCCGTTGCCCATTCCAAGTCCAGACCAATTTCCGTTTCAAGACAAGCTTAGCCCTGAGAGCAAATTTGAAGAGCCTGCTCCACGTCTCCCCACGCCACGGCATTCTACACACAGCATCTCCACTATCCTGACGTTCAAACCATCTCCAATTAATTTTGCCAGGCGACGATGGTCTTCAACCATCAAGTCACCGTTAGAATCAGGGAACGGGACCCGCCGGAGTCAGAGACTACGACCAAGGTCTTCACTTCCTGACGACAATAATTTATCTCTGGCCACCTCAAAATCTGAGATATCGTCCGCGTTGAGTACACGGACAACACTTGCTGGTCGATCGGTATCACCGCAGAAGTCCACGGTAACCAATGTTGCTGGCCAGGCAATGTCAGAAGCAGCAACTGAGACCGTACGTATGGTTTCCTGACCCTTTCATAATTCATAGAATTAAGCACCCCCGCAGGTAGGGGACTTCTCGGACTGTCTTTTGAAGCCTCGCACGGTGTTCCCTGGTGAACAACCATTTGAGACTACAAACTCCGACGACGACCGTGCTGTTGAGGGGCTCCTTGCAGAAACCCCAGAGAGCCATGAAGGATCCGCGAGTGAAGACCCCCTTTCTCATCTCCGTGTTACATACACCACAGAACTTCCAACAGTCGTGCCCTGGAAGAATGCTCAAGCGACACCCATGTCGCATTACCTTAAGAAGTCTGCTTCCTTCTGTGGCGATGAGTTGGCTCCGCCGACACATCTCGTCCACGCAGGGTGGGATTCCGCATCAGATATACTTTCCGATTGACCTCGCAACATCTTGTTCAAGAAATGTACTTTATCTCCCTCGCTCGCCACTTATTCACTCGTTTGCTCGACTCTCGACCGCATTATAACAATAATTTATGCCTTGTTTGACGTTTTTTCTTCTTCCCGTTGGCAAACAATTAGGTATCGTACGAACAGTATAGTTGATAATGTTCATAGTCACGAGTGCGATTTGACGAGTTCATGGAATCTAGGAGATGATAACACTGTACATGCGACTCTCGCTATCTATTACGACTGTCCTTCAGGCTTGAGCGAGCTCCGTCCAGCCCGCAGGATTTCATCTGTGGACAGCAAATTTACGGCGATGACGGAACTGCGTACCTAAATGAGCACAGTACACGTTGGTGGAGGGTGGCATGGCGGGACTTACCAGGAGTTCAACATCTGCCGCTTCACCCTATAATTGTCCCAGATTCCTTCAACCGTAGGGTCGAACGGCTCGCCAGACTGAAGGTCGATACCAACGATGTTGCCTTCCGATTGCTCGTCCTGGGAACAATACAGATCAGGGAGATCGATCGCTATATAATCCGAAAATAGGCACGCGAACCTGCAGGGCCACGACGACATCCTGAACGTCAAAGCCACCATTCTGAGCAAGGATCTTAGGGATGATTAACAGTGCGTCTGCGAAAGCCTGTACTCCCATTTTGACCCTTCCCTTGGCGGCCTTCTTGATGGAACCACTGAGATGCGCACAACAGGCGACTTCGAAGGCGCCTGCGCCAGGGATCAAGCATTCGTCCTCGAGTGCGTTCTTGACGGCACGGAGCCCATCGCGCAGGGCATCCTGAATTTGCTGAATCGTGTGCCCGTTAGGGCCCTTGATCAAAAGCGTGACACTCTTTGGATCCTTGACGTCCTCAAGGAACGTGAATTTCTCCTCCCCTAGAGTGTGCTCATAGACGAGACCAGCCCAGCCGAGAATGTCCGGGGTGAGGTCATCAACGGAGTTTTGTGCTATGCCCCCACAAATGAGCTGCAACCTGTAATAAATCGTGTGATCAATGACCACCGTATTACGTCTCAACGTCGGTCGCCCACCGCTCCATGTTGCGCCGCTTGGCACGCCGCAGGGCAAAAATGCCATTTTTTGCCAGAATATCGAGACTGAGAGGGTCAATTCCTTTTTGATTGATTATCACGAAATTTTTCGGCTTCTCGTTACCACCAACAGCTTGGTCGCAGACGAGATTTTTGAGCTCAACGATTTTTTTGACTTTGGCGTCCACGAAAAGTCGCTCAGACTCGACGAGTTTCTCGCGCTGCTCTGACGACGAGTAGAAGAAGCCAGAATTAACCTCCCTAAGGTTTTGTGAAATAGAGTTGGGGGAAGCAGTGCATGTCGACGTACGTCTTCTCGTATTCGAGGCTGACATTCAACGTCAGAATGTAGGCGTTCTCGACGCGCCTTGGCATATCTGGGTGTCTTGCGCCGTGATCCATGACCAAACCACGCACAAGCTGAGTTTCTGACGCTGTGCGATGCTGCATTTTCATAATTTCAACCATGTGAAGATCAATTGGGTCTCTCCATTGATCTTTGGCTCCTGCAGTAAACTTTTAGCGTGTAGACCCTGACTCGTAAGATTAAATACTTGCCTTTGGGGGGCGGCGGTGGCCTGATGGTGAGCACGGCATCTACAACGTCAGCTGCGAGCTGCTTCGCTAACGAGGCGTGCAGCTTCGTTGCAAGCGAAGTGTGTGCGACATTAATCAGGGTGGGCCGATCCAGTTTCGATGGCTGTTTGAACGTGTCGAGAAACTGCAGGTTGCGTCAGCACTTGGCGGAAGCTGGGCCAGCATCGGATACAGACGGCTAAAGCCTCTTTCTTCGCGAGATCAAAGCCCTCGCCGATGACGGTAGGGTGCACGCCTTCTGATATGTAGCGATCTGCTTGTTTAAGCAACTCCCCTACGAGAAGGACGACGGAGGTGGTGCCATCGCCGACTTGATCGTCCTGCGCAACTGCAGTGCGAGCGATCATCGCGGCTGTGGGATTCTGTATTTGCATCTCGGAGAGCAGCACTTTGCCATCTTTGGTCATCTTGATCTGACCGGAGCCGTCCACGAGCATTTTGAGTGTTCCTCTAGGACCTGAGGCAGATTCGATCGCGAAACGGGAGGGCGAGAAGGGGCGCGGGACGCTTACCGAGATTACCCTTCACCACACTTGCGAGGCCCATCGCGCCTGTTGTGTTGACCTGTGGGATGGATGCGTACGAGGAGGGAGACGCAGCGAGATGAAATTACCTGCAGCGCCGCAGCGCGACGAACGCTCTCAGCTTTTGGATTGATTAGTTCTATACTAGACGACATGATCTGTTCAACGTGGTGCTCTAGCTTGACGTGGTGGTCGTTCTGCAGGTCGAACTAGTAGAAGTTAGTACTCTTGTGGGTGGCGGAGTACCAAATCGGCAAGGCTTGGATATGAACCATCACCTCCACCTTGACCTAACGCACTCGCATACATCATGACTGATGAGTTACCGCTATCCCCACAGCTACGGCACCAGGCTGGCGCGTTTCTATCAGTCAAACGTGCCACAATGGTCACCAAAAAATACCGGTCAGCCTCTTATATATCGCTGCGACTAATCCGTTTGCAGCAAAGCATAAAGGTCCCAGCCCCGGAGAACGATAGTCTTCATCGAGCCTCACTCCTCTGACGATCATGTACCCCACTCCCATCCACGATCTCCCAGTCGGTGGTCCCAACCATCGCAGGGAAGCGGTGCCAGTATGTGGGATTCATTAGTCCTTCGTTCTCCTTCTAACATTCTTCTGCAACGGAAGCCAAAGGGAATGAAACCATTGTTGACCTGTGAACCGCTTCCTGATAATAGGGAAAAGAAGCCAGCGGCAAAGCCCCCAAAGCCGCGCAGGCGCGTTATTCCTCCCACCCCGGCCTTTACCTTTGATCCAAAGTGCGGTCGCGTCCCTACCGGAAGACAGGAACCCCCTGTGTCCGCCCCCATCTTCCCTAGACCATCCGCATCAGAGTCCCCGACAATGTCATATGATGAGCAGCGGACGACTCATTATGCCGATCGCGAGAACCAGGACCGGTTTCGTAACGGATGCGACGCGCAGACACGGTCTCGCATCTTTCCAGAATATTCTTCCATTGAACATTCCAGTTCAGCTTATTCCGACACCCCAAGCACGGACGTGAACGATATGGGCTCGGGCCCGCCTGACTTCTATGACTCGCCTGTGTCACACACCTCATCTTCCTCCCCGGACCCGTCGGATCCATCTCCTTGCGCTGCCGAGTGCGCCGTCCGTATCATTGACCACACGTACCCATATGGCGAGATATATGTGCAAGCGCCTGTGCTCCACCAGGACCCTTACAACTACTCAATGAGACCTTGCCCAGACCGCCCTGCACATGGTTATCCTGTGCAATACTCCGATCCCGCCTATAGCGGACCGGCCCCCAATGGCATTCCAATTTCAGCGTACCCTGATAATACTGGCTATCCGTATCAATCCCACAGATATTAGACTAGTTGCGCTCCCAAGAATATGATATGGTTCGGCTTGCCGATGTTGGTTTTCCTGCTTTCTTGCCTCCAAGTCCCTGGTGCTTCCGGCAACATGGACTTGCGTATTTGTTCTCTTTCTCCGTTGAAATGTTCATACCCATGTGATAGTTGTATCCTGGTTTTGTTGTAGATACCATGTCTTGGTCTTTATCTCGTGGCCCACTAGTTCATTATTTAAGTATAGCCTCTGGACCACCAAAAATCAATGCATCATGAAATTTGTGCATTACCTTTAGCTGCAGGGAATGAAGGACTCGCCCGAAATATTTGCAAACGTTCTATGCATTTTCAAATAGACATTAAGCGTTATGAGTTAAGTAGTTCATATATCGTACCCGGTCATCCAGGCACATGCGGGTAATGTGACTGGTAAGTTGGCCGCGTGGTCAGGGAAAATTATGTTTGAAAACACGCTTCACCTTCGGCCGACCATATCAGCTCAGCGCCCACCCTGAATTCGACGGATGCGATGCCATTCGACTCGGACGAGCCTGGAGAATACATTCCGGGTTGACCGGTGAAAGAAGTGCCAGAACTCCGGGGCTCAACCGGGATTTACCTGCCAAGTGGAAGGCCTGACGATAGAATGATAAATCAAAATGCATCGAGAACCTGTGTTCACGGGCCAAGGCAAGAGCGCGGACGAACCCGTGGGTGCCCGTGCTCGTGGCCCGTTGCAGATGAACCTGTAGATCCCTGAAATGAGTGGGTGGGCACGGGGACAGCGTTGGCGACCGAATAACTGAGCTTGCATGTTTGTGGCCGTGTTTGCCCTTGAATGACAGGGGGACTAGGAATGGAGACAGTGTAAAGGGCTAGGAGGATGGCATTGGTGAGTGAATGTAAGCGCTCACGACACGGTTGGCGGCGGCGACACGTCCGATGAACAGAGCGCTCGCGACAGGTGAACGGTCACCCTCGGGTGTAAATAAAAAATGTATTTGCGTTCTTTTCTGATGTGAACGGCGATGCGGCTGGGGTAGAGACACGTCCAACGAACGCAAGCACTCGCAACAAGTGAACGATCTACTCATGTGTAAAAATGAACGCGAACACACAGGTCATGTGTGTTCGCATTCGTTTTTTCACGCAAACGAATGGGGCGACGCCGCTGGGGTGAGGACATGTCCGGCGAACATGAGCGCTCGCGACACTGGGGCTGGGCTGACTGGCCACTGGACAGGCCCGGGTGCAAAAACGAATCACTGGGGTGACTGGGGTGGGAACGTGGATAGCTGGGGTGGACGCAGCCGCGACAGAGCTACCGGGTATGGGACTGCGTTGGTGGGTACACAAGTGCGAGCAAACACGAACACGAGCACACAGTCATGTGTGCTCGTGTTCGTTTTTGCACATGAACGACTGGGGCGGACAGGGGTTTGGCTGCGGGTACAGGTATGGTGGGTACGAATGTCATACCCGCAGTGGGTTTCCCGTGCCCGTGCCATTCCCTAACATTGGTTTTAAGCCTTGGATGAGAGCACGAATCAAACAAAAAAAAACTTAGTGGAGCAGCAAATCCCGATATACCGAAATGTCAAAACTTCAGTTTTTCTTCATCGGTCAACCCGGAATGTGTTCTCCGGGCTCGTCCGAGTCGAACCGGGTCGTTTCCGTCGACCCCCGGGTGGGTATTGAATGCTGAGCGCCATGAGCGTGTGTTTCAAACATTTGAATTTTCCGCTTGCCTGAAAAGGACAATAACTCTTCGCTTCAAGTTGCTGCTCCCACCTCGATAGGATGGCGAAAGGTAACCCGCATGTTATCACCAAAGGCTTCAAGCCAACCCCAGCGGAGCACTACCAGAGAACGCTCACGCGCATCGAGCAGATCCAATCGCATCTGATGAAAACTTCACGTGGACAGCGACTCAATGGCAAGGTCTGTGTCATTACCGGAGTGAGCTCATTGCATGGCATTGGGTAATGTCCAACGTTGTCGAGGGCTTGTTTCTCTACTTACGCCCGTATTTCGTTTGGGCATGCGTATTACTCAGGCGTGCTTCTGCTCTCCTCTTTGCACATGAAGGTCTGGATGGTGACCCACTCTCTCGCCAACAGTGCTCATCACGGATGTGCTTTGTATAGGTGCACGACACCTTTATTTGATGGATTTTTCCTCAGAAAATCTGCCGGACCTTAAATCAACGATCGAACGCTCGTATCCAGACGTAAAGGTCGGATGCGAGATGGATTTACAATTTCACCAGCTTACGAAGCCGTACAGGTTACAACCATTCGAGCCGATGCTGCGGATGATGCCGCGATAGCTGCAGTGTGCAAGCTAGCGGTTGATGAAGAGGGTCAGCTGGATGTCTTCTTTGCAAATGTCTGTCCTTTCCCCTGAGACTTCCCACTCCTGACGGTACATTAGGCTGGAGTAGCAACGGACGTAGAACTACAAGACACGACCGCGGAGCGGTTCATGGAGACTATGCGAATCAACTCTCTTTCGTAAGCAGAGCCACGTCCTCAGAATACGTTCCAAGTATTGCTCTGATCGACGCTTGCCTTGAAGCTGCTTCTTGGCGGTAAAATATGGCTCGCAAGCTATGATGCACACGAATCCTTCGAGCGGCAAGACGTTAAGTGGCGGCAGTATTATATTGACCGCTTCTGGTGCGCCCTGCCCCCGCTTTTCACTCCTCTGTATTTGAACCCGCTCTACTAGTTGCTGGATTGCGCTCGGGCGCGGGGACCATTGACTGTAAGCCCATCTTCTTTACATTACATCCATAATGTAAACAATAATCCAGACAGTGCAAGTAAAGCTGCGTGAGGTCACTCCGCTTTTCCCCTCGTACAACGATCTCATCCCCACCACAGCGTCAACTCGATCGCGAAAACGAGTGTATACCAATTACAGAAGACCGACATTCGCGTAAACTCGATATGCCCTGGCTTGATCGAGACAAACATGACGAAGGAAATATTCGATGGCGCTCGTGAACGAGGCAAAGCAGGCAAGATTGGACAATTAAATCCAATGGGCCGGTACGGTGTCACGCAGGGTACGTATTTCGTGCTGCCAGTGGCATCCTGCAAACGTTGCTTCCACGGCCTGACCACGCGACGCAGAAATTGCGCAGATGGCACTATTCTTGGCATCAGGTGAGGCTCGGATACGTCTGCTGGTGGACGATGCGCTCGAAACTGATTTACCATGTTTTGAAGACGAGTCGAGTTATGTCAATGGACAGAACATCGCCGTGGACGGTGGTCTGTCCTCTTCGCACCCTGTTGTACCTGGCCACTGGCTTTAAGGTGTTCATGACTATGGAGTAGTTGTAGTTCGTTCGTTGTACTTGCTGCATGTCGTCGTTAGGATAGCTGTTGTCAATAGCATATGGGAGCGGTCCTTACGTTTCCGTGGGTTGAAGTCCCGGGAACCACTCCTACTACTATAGCATCACCTGGGGGTTACATATGGACACGCAGGTTATGAACAGTCCACATGCGTGCTACGTGGTAACTGTGAACGACTTCAACGAGCTTCAAAAGAAGGATGCGTACAGAGCATGCCAGTGACTCTACTCCGCGAAATCCCGCCTCGCGGAGTTTGGGATCAACCACCTGTTCTGAATTGAGATACGTCTAGGCGCTGGAACTTTGTTCGCTGCCGGTAGCGGCGGTAGGGGTATTCGGTTTGTGTGCGTAACTGGATAACGAATCCCCGGAGTGGGGCAACCCCAGTGGATTTGCTGCAGCTTGGCATTGGACTACTGGTACTCGCATAACGTGCCGTTGTCGCGTCGGGGAGCCTAGCCAGGGGCCCGGTAGATTTGCTGAAATAAAGATGCAGATGCAACCTTTCAGTAACAGGTGGGAGATGGAGGAAAAGGTTTGTGTGACGCCGTTGTGTACAGTGTGTGTGGGGATCGTCCGGCTGAACCGCTTGAATTTCCGAGGAAAAATTCCAAGACTTCGGTCGTCCACGACTTAGCCGCGTCATGGCTCCCTTTCTTTCTCAACACAATTATATTCCAGAATTTTTCCTAGGGCAGGCGGCGGCGTCTCTTTGAACAAGTCAAATTTAAAGGTCATGCAGTGGTTTCAAGCCCCGGGTCTCCGTCGCATGTTAATATTTCGTTACGCGCCGAACACACTGAATCAGGTCTGAAGTAGAAAGTTCTACATGATCCGAGTCAAAGCGATATGGATGGTAATGGAGCAAGATGACCTTCCTGCAAAGGGTAATCGACGAACAGCTGGGTGACCAAGAATAGAGGTCCTGGACCGTAGATGGAAGCTTAAGCGCTTACTTCTCGTGGCACCATCAATTTCATCCTCCCCACGCATGCAAATCTCTCAGGTTGGCACAATTGCGACGCACGGACGATACTCCGTGGCTCGCACAAGCCACCATAGCTAGATGCCGAGACCTTGGTCAATCAGCTACGAATCTTCGGTGTTTCGTGCGGAATAGAGTTCTAAACACTCACGAATCACGGAAACGGAGGAATAGGACAGATGATAAGCGATTACTCGCTCGCAGGACCGCCCGACGCGGGGTATGGTGCGATCACGATTTCCACCTGGCATGCGATCCTGCAATTTCCTGGGAAATATTCGAGTGATCCTTTGTCGAGTTTCTGGACATTTCTGGACCTAGAATGTGAGTCCTATTTAATGAGATGAGGGAGTAATGGAATAATCCAGATATTAGGCATGAGCAGAGGAGAACTGCTACACTGTGGCCCAAACCCTCTTCCATTCCCATGGTATGTACTACAGGTCATTCCTCTGCAAGCAAAGGCATCAACCACGCAGTACAAATGGGATGGAAAAGGGTCTGACCATTGTGTAGCAGTTTTTGCTCTGAATGGCCAGCCCATATGGAGAGGAGAATCCGTCTGCCGTTTTATAGAAAGATACCTGCACGGACCCCTCAGCACGCTTGGATCGCTAGGGATCTATCGGATCAAGCGTTATTGGGTTTCGGGCCTGAAGATCGCCGAGGTAGGCATCACGTCCTTTGGCCCGGAGGCGTTCGAAATCGACTTCCATTTTGCGACAGTGACACAGGAAGACACCTTCGGTGCCCCACCATAACGGGGGTTTGTCCTCGAGGTACACGAACAGTCACGGGGCTAGCGGTTTTGGAGATTCCGTTTCTGCGGAGAAATTCTTGGTGTGTGGCACTGGCAGGGTGTATAACAAGGCAACGCGATAAGGCAACGCCCTGACGCACACTCGACAAAACAGGTCGTGGATAGATAGATCCCGACGCCTTATGGCTCAGGAGAGGTGGTTTATGGCGATAGGAATTCTCTTTCGGGGATGTCGCCACTGACGTGCGTATAATTCACCGTGCTGCGGTCATGGGGATGTCAAACTTCTCTGCCTCGCTCATCACTCGCGCAGTTCATCCACAGGAGACCGTTGAACCACGCCCTCTACAAATTTCTAGAACCTTCCTGCTGTTTCTGGGTCCTCGGAGCTAGGCTATGGTATTTGTTTTTGTTTTTGTAGAAAGAGGAATACGGGAGTCGGTAAGGGTGGTGCGAAACCCAGCGATAGATTCTCCGATTCACTGACAGTCTCTGCCAGGTGAGGCACGCTGCAAGAGAGAGGCTCCGGATCGCTCCTAAATTTCTGGACACCGTGACTACGCGGTGCTCCACACTGCTGCAATGGCCTGGATTCCTTTGCATCACCTATCACCATCCAGAAGACCACCACAGCCAGCCAGCCAGTGGCGTCGTCAACTTGAAAAAGATCCGTACAGGCTGACAGCCAAGATATAACCTCCAATAGTTGCCTTTCTTTGATCCTTCCGCTCAAGAGTTGTGTCAACGCTGAAGATTCCCCAGCCAACCGTTGGCAATTAAACCTCCGATTTTTGCGGTGTCCACATCCACCATATCCCTTTCGCGGAAGACGTGGCGGGTGGTCATCCGTCATGGCGCCCCCTTTCAAACGCGTTGCAGTGGCTTTAAAAATTAGTCGAATATGGCTCTTAAGTTTTATTCATCCTCATATTAATCCATTGACGGGAATTAGTTTTCCAGACGTTCCGCCGAAGGAGATACAAGCCACATTCCATGAAAGCCGCTTTTCCCATCTATCAGCTGATCCCATTTCAATGCACTCGTGCCGTCTCCGAACACTTAGCGCATATTATCATTCATAGCTTCTTCCGGCCGGCGCACCGAGTGCCAGGTTCACATGACTACAGATAGCTATAGATGAAGGTACAATTGTGATACCGAGTTCGTGTTTTCCTCTGCTTTACGCCCTAGCTATGTCTTCCATCAAGTTCCATCCGTCAGGGACGGCACTTCTTTTCATCCTCTTTGCATCTTTGGAAATCCTTTAGCGACAAACAAGTCGGTTATACTTTTCAGGGAACCTGTCGATATATATCGAATTAAGAGCCAAACAGTCTTCCATCACAATCCTCATTCGTTGGATCAGCGACGCACATAGTTCCCTCTAGAGTATGGTTTGGTGATCGTCGTTATACGCATCAGTACCACAGTTCTGCAAGTTCCGAAGCATAGCTAGTATATGTTTCCCGGAGAAATCCATCGTCTTGGCAGAAGCCAGTCGTCCGAGCAACGAAACGAAGTCAAGACTCATGAGACAAGTTTGACTCCGCTTCCGCGACTGCGGACTTGCTATCGTGTCGCACTAAGCGGATACAGCTCGCGGAGTTGACGATGCGACCTCTTCCAAATCGAGAGACGACTTAGGATGGCTGAGGTCAGTCAAGGGGCAGCGATGTCTGGCCGAAAAATGATCTGTGAGGGCCAACTGGTATCCCCAGAACGTATTTCGGTTCTGATAATAAAAAGGGGATGACCCACCCTCTGCCACCACTCGCCGCCCGTCGACTTCGGATCCGAACGAGTGAATTGGAAGGGTCTCGAACATCGCCGCAAGGGTCGAGGCGTTTCTGGTCTGATCCCAACAAGAAACCACGATGATTGTCGTTCGTTTCACATTTGAATGTCTTTGGTCACATTCTGCAGGCGTAGAATGGACACTGACTTCCATTCTACTGATTGCTTGAAGCGTGTTGCCAGTGGGTGCAGCAAGTGCCACACGAACTACGGGTCCAGCGCAGGAACCTAGCGCAGGGTAATATGTCGTGATGAAGATGAACTTTGATAGCGAGATAGCGAGTACATTCACGAACCATCCGGATCAAACCTGGATTAAACCAATATTTCCTCCGGAAGGCGATAGGTGCCTTGAGCCTACACAGAAGGCGAGAGGCAAACTCGGAGAAAAAATGACCGTCGTAATATTCCGCACTCAGAACTGGGTATGGCTATTTGATGTTGAGAAAGGATATGTAGCTTGAGATGGTCCACCAATTGATAAAAATGGCGCTGATGGAACTAGTACTTGTCAAAAACTGAACATCCCAACGGACGCCAGTCGGTTTCCCACCTCCGACGCAAGGCGTGTCCGGCCGGCAGCCTGCTGGCAACCAAATCCTCGCACCGCATCACCAGTCGACCCATAGATCTGCCTGATCGATGCGCCGACCTCTCAAGCTACGATTCAGCAGAGGCATTGACAAGACCAAGACGGACGGGAGATTTGTCGAAAGCGTCTTGTGTGACAACAATAGTTTGCCGAATATTTAAGCCTAATTAAGGATCAAGTAATTGAATCGCAGGGAAACGCAACTTTGCCGTTTTTACCGTCAGAGCTTCTTCTGCAACAGTACATCATGGACGGGCACCTCCGCTGCGACCTGCATAAGTGAACGGTGAATAGTAAGCAGAACAGTTTCTCGTTGACGGATCCATAGACCGTGCACAACCTGAGGAAGATTAGCTGATCTTGCAGGATTGCTAGGTAAAATGCCCTTCAGGTAGTCCTTCGGAGCGTCCCGACCCACGAAGGACGTAAACATTTAGGTAAGTATCTTTGTTTCTGAAAAAAAGAAGTGTATGGACACCGTACATTCGTCCAAGGATGCTGGTCTTGTGATGCTAACACCCACATCGCATGGTCCGAGGCTTCTTCCATTCCCATGGTATGTACTGGGACTTTAGCCAGGAAACAGTGGCATCTGTCTGCAGTACAATGGGAAGGAAGTGCCTCCGACCATGCAGCAGCAAATGCACACATCCCAAAGAACGCAGCGCCCCTGGAGGTCCCTGCCAGCACATACGCATGCAGCGACCACTCCCCACAACCCAGCCACGGAGACAACGATGAAGGTACGCACCAGGTAAGGGTTTCATGACTGTGAAGACTAGGTTCATCGAGCGAAAACGTCGAGAAGTCCCCTCAAGCGTACCGGTGAAGTCCAGGAGGTGGATGCGAGGGGGAGGGTTCTGGTTGCTGATGCTGATCGTCTTGTGGAATTTTATAGTCTTGCGGCCGATGTACTCGTGTCCGTCCGCCTGGTCTTCCGGCCTCACACCGAAGCCATGAGGATGTGCTAGAACCTGTTAGCGGGTGGTGATCAGTTTCGCGATCACGATGGCAGACCATTTATCCTGGTGAGGTGTTCGGCAAATGCATTATTTTATCTTTTTGACCATATCGAGGGACCACATGCCAGGACCGTTTATTCATTCCTGGAAATTTACCTTTTTTTCCAGATGGGGGACATCCAGCCCTAACAGGTTGTCGACCACATCATCACAGGGCCAGTGCGGGTTTTAAAAAGAGTTGTTGCATGCGCTGCAGCTTAGGCACCATTGTTCTGAAATGCGCAACGTTGCGCTGTGGTCACCTCGGACACATTCCCTTTACCATTCCTCGCGTCGTTGACGGGTAATTTCCCCTCTATCTGAGTTTTCTGATGGTTCGGACTTTCATATGTCGGTGGTTGCATGCTCTCTTTTCTCCGAAAGCGCCACCTTTCCGCACAAGGGAAATTTCTCTTCCTTATCGCTTTCATCTGTTCCCATTTGAAGGTTACTTCTTATTTTATTTTAATTTTTGATGAGATGAGATGCAGTCACTCCCGACAGGTGTACGAGGTACGACTCAGTTTCCGATCAACTATCAACCAGAAACTTTTTTCTACTCCGGCTCTCTCGATCAGCAGGTGAAACTCGGAGTCTCTGTCCTCAGCCGCTCGTGTTCAGTCAGATGATCGGATCCTCACGACGTAGCATTGTGGTGGCGAACGACCTCGTGTATCACTCTCATCAATGATGGTTTGTATGATAGTACTCTCTGAGACTAAAGGTGCGAGTGGCTTTGCCGAGCTCTGACAACCACACACTCAAGCCACCCTCTTTCTGCCACGGTGGATAGACAAACGAGGAAATGATCGATTCGATTCGCTCTTAACCAGTAACTTCGTTGAGCGGGGTTGTAATAGGTCGCCTGATCTATGCGACAAGCATGTGGTGCGAGTGTTGCGTTTGTAATATCTGCGGAACATCTTTCTGATGCATTGAACGCCCCGAAGGACCACTGCCAGGTGGCTCTCCTATCCCAAACCCACTCGAATGATTTTTTTTGTTCGCATTCGTTCATAAAGCCACACTCCGCCTACAGCTGCGCAAAGTTCTCCAAGGTATCTGTTTTACCATATCCACAAGCTACAACATGCCTCATGTGGTCTCCACCCTGCATTTTCGATTCGACTTCTGCCTCCTAGCAGCCACCCTCTTTACATGCAACCGCTTGGTTTCAAAAATAGCTACCGGCCCACTGTTCCTCCTCGATGGGTCCTTGTCTACGTCGGGTATTCGCCGCGGTTTTTGCGCGCTCGCTATTGTTCTGCTGACGTCCCACCCATTGTCCACCCAAACAGTACCACTATATCGTCCGAACTTAAGCTCGCTGCAATGTCCTATTTCACGCCAGGAAAGTACATATGGACCATCGGTAGTATTTTCGGCAGGTCGGATATGTACAGCTCACTTGTGTTCACGGCCCATTCACGCTTATTCACATCAGACCTGGACTGTGACAGCTCTCAGCCAACGATGACCGCCCCCACGGAACTGACCCTCGGATGCCAGAGCCAGACACAGCCCACGCAGTTTCCGGGGATTTACCATGCGCAGGCGGCCCCTCTAGCCTTCTCGGGAAGTGCGACAAAACGATCACGTCGATGATCATCAAATCATAAACAGCAGCCGGATTCATGACGCATCGTGGTACCAATGTCACCCACAGTCGGGCCGTACCGGTTCATATTCACATCGTGGTGCTGATGCCACCCACATTCTCGGGCCGCATCGTATGATGTGCTTCTACACCCCAGGTCGTAGACGGCGTCTTTTTCCCGACACGTGCTCGGAGGAAATAATCGAAGAACGACATTGGCGGAACACCGCAGGCCCGCATCGGCGTAGAAGCACGAGGGCTAAATGGAGACGCCGTTGCGCCACCGACGAGAAGGATTTGTGCGTGACTATCAGAGGTAGTAAAAAAAATAAAGCAAGCCAATTTCGAGTTTGAATGCAATGTACATGATCTAACTCCATTTTCCTGTCGCAACGCGGGGACACCCCCCCGAGCTCGCTACTTCGGGAGTGGGCTGAGCGAGTAAAGCAAATCTGCCAAACCCCCCCTCACGTCGCCATATGAACAAACGTTTCGAACACATGCGAACACGTTCCCCTTCTGCTGTCCGATTAGTATGCAATTACACTGTACCTGTCAGGTTTTTGACCGTCACCTCAATATGTCATGGAGCTTGCACCACACATCCACTTCTCGCCACGGTCGGTGTCCCAAATGGACTTGGAAATCCCCTGGACTTTTCGCGCGTTGGAGTGGATCGTCGCTCTCGTCTGCTCTTCTTGCGTGGGAAGGTTGGCTGATATGGTGGTCGCCCCTGATTGACATCCTTGGTCTTATTCGCACTCCAGGTGGTGCACGCGGAAATGTTGTGGTTGCAGGGTCCAGAATGCAGTGCATCCACACGGCCATCGCACCCCAGACGATGTGCAGGGTCCTAGACACACATAACAAAACTGCGCGATGTCGAATTTGATATATGCCCACAAATGCAACTGCTACGACTACCAAGCATGAAACACCGAACCTCCCTCACATTCTTACCCGAGGACAGGGGTAGCCCGTCCGTTTTACTTGATCTCCAAAAGTTTTACCTCTGATAACAGACCGTCATCAGTTATAAAGTCTGACGGGCCATCGGTTGCGACGCACCAAACTTTAATGTAGAGCCGGGGGGAATGTCACCCATTTTCCTGTTACCGTAGCCCATCGATGGTGGAACCACAATTTCGCGTTCTCCTCCGACTTGCATTCCGGCGACTCCAATGTCCCAACCTGGTACTACAGTAAGCGCACTACGCCTTGCGTATAATGTAATTTGTCCTACCTTTGATCACATCACCCTGTCCGAGCGTGAAGACGAACTAAGCGATAGCGTTATGAGTAATTCGAAGCACACAACAAATGCAACCTACAGGCTTTCCTTTGGTGTTCTTGTCAAAGATTTTACCGTCCAGGAACTTGCCAATATAACGCATCTCAATCTTGTCGCCCTTCTTCGCTGTCTTCCCCGTGCCGACCTTGCTATCCGCAACCTTGACACCTCCATCGAGGGTACGCTGAGCCTTCTTGTCTCCCTTTTCCTTTTTTTCACCATCCTTCTGCTCCTTCTTTTCCTTCTTTTCCGCCTTGTCTTTCTTCTTCTTCTCCTTCTTTGGCTCCTCCTTCTTTTCCTCTACTGTCTTCTCCGGCTCAGGGGCAGGAACAGCCTCGCCGTCCGCAGCCTTGAGTTTCTTTGCCAGTTTTTTCTTCTGTGACTTTGACAATTTCTCCTCATGGTCATCAATTTCCATGGCGTCGTCGCGGGGACGCTTGAGGTTTTTGGGTGACTCCAGCTCCTCTAGTAGTTCTTCGAAGCGACTACCGAGTGCGGTCAATTCATGGAACCTGTCTTACAGACGGCCTGACTCACGCGCCGTCATCAATTTCGCCATCCAGGGCGGCTTCCTCGCCGTCGATCTCTACTTCAACGTCCGAGCTGACTTCATTTAGGTTATATGCCTCTTCCTCATCCTCGTCCGAGTCCACGTCCGAGCCAAAGGGTGGCTGGTCAACAGGCTCCTGGTCTAGTGAATGGAACGAGTGAGGAGAGCATGGAAAGAAGACGTCTCACATCATACCAATGTAGTTGCCATACAAATGGATCGGACTGTCGAGAAAGACGCGCCGTCAGTCACATACACACGACACGTGTCTCTCGCTCACTTTTTGCCGACGGCCTCGAGGATGTACTCTGTGTCCTGCTCGAGGATGATTTCACACGACGACTGCTCGATCTAGCATATACGTCAGACGCGTCGTCGGGCGTGTCAAAAAAATGAGGGGAACGCGTACTTTGCCGGGGGTGAGCGAGCAGAGAACGGTGGTCACCGCGATACCTAATTTGGGTGGCTCGTCCTCGTCTTCATCCTCCTCCTCGTCCGAGTCGTCGGGCGAGGCGAGACTCTCGTATGTGAGTTTGACAGACGTCCTGGCAGTCTCGTGTCGGAGCTCGTCGGGAAGGGCCGCATTTTTAATTTGGAGATCGCCCTGAGGGACGATGACCTCTGCCTTGCCCGGGGTCAACACGATGCTCCTACACGGCTCGTCAGTGGCGCTCACAAACGCGGACGCGACGCGTACCAAGGTGCAATAGCGACGACCATGACGATGGGTCTGCTTTTTGAAAAAGAGAAAAAAAGGGCTAGAGCAAAAGGGAATTTGAAACTCCGCTTGTGGTAACAGGTTTGTGGTCGTCGTCGAGATGGTCGGTGTCGAGGCTCGCGTGTCGTGGGCGGGAAACTGACGCGTTCACACAGTCAAACGTACTCAGACCGTATCTCGCCGCAGTCAGGTCGTCTCTCACAGCAGCCCTCACACTCGAAAACTTTTCATCGCAGGCATGTCTCGTCGGCGCTCATCAGAATCTGATCTCATACTCGCGCATCTAGGTCGTCGAGCGCCACAACAAGCCAGAGGTCGAGGCACGGTATGTACGTCTTGCAGACGATCGCGCCGTCGATAACCTCAACGGCATATATAGCGGATCGAAGGAGGTCCTCCTCAACCCCCTTACGATATCACGCAATGAGAACGAGCGCGTGCTGATCGAGCCCTCGGTCAACTCGATACGGATGAGCATCAAGATCAAACAAGCAGATGAAATCGAACGTATCCTATGCCACAAGTTCACGCGCTTCATGATGCAGCGCGCGGAGAGCTTCGTCGTGCTGCGCAGGAAACCCGTCCCGGTACGTCTGATCGACGTGACGAGATCGAAGCAACGCTGATGGTCCCAAGGGCTATGATATCTCGTTCTTGATCACCAACGTTCATTCGGAAACGATGCTCAAGCACAAGGTCGTCGATTTCATCATCCAGTAGGTGTCCTTGCCAGATGTGTCGTACGCCGGTGTGATACTCCCCAAACCCTAGATTTATGGAGGAAGTGGACAGAGAAATAAGCGAGATGAAACTCAGCCTCAACGCTCGCGCACGCACGGTCGCAGAGTCTTACTTGACTGCAGTAAGTTCTCCATGCAACGCTGAGGAAGGAATCTGATCTCGTCGGCAGTTCAACTCATGAGTAGGAATTCTCGCCAAAGACCCTTTACCTTATCCACCACATCGGGTAGATGCAGATGTACATCCTAGAAGCATAACGCTTGCCTCGAGAGAACCCCGCGCTCCGAGTTGTACCACTATACCGAAGCTAATCGGAACAAATCCTCCCAATGGTGCCAGGAAATTGATTCCAGTTGATGATCCCTTGACAGGTCGTCTATACTGAAAAACTACAACTGCATTAATGTGCTACAACTGCGAGGATAACGTGGGAATAATATGCATATGAACATCGTCTAAGGTATGCGCGGTGTCGGTCCATGCCGAGATCTTGTAGTACTAGTACAGGATCATGCGAATGCTGGGAATGCGATATGGGGTACAGCTAGAAAAAGGGCACAACAATCATAAAGGAAGGAGGATCGGATGCCAATGCAGAAACGACAGAATAAGACACACGGCACTCACTCACCGCGCATACCTCCCCCCAGATTATCAAATAACAAATCCTTGAGCCTTCCCCAGACCCGATTCTCGGCGCTCGGTGCACACTGGACCAACTCTCTCGTCCTCTGTTCAGACTCGGCCAATCGCTGCCGCAATTCCCAATTCTCATCCTGCGACGCGTCCAACTGAACGACCACCTCCCGAGAGTGTGATTCCAGCGCGTGCACCTTGTCCTCGGCCCGCGTCAAGCGGTCATTCGACACCGTGAGCTTCTCCTGGAGTGTCTTCTGCGCAACGCGTGCTGCGCTCAATTCCTTTTCCAAATCCTTGACCCGTGCCCGGGGCGCCACCTCGGGCGACGGTCCACTACTCCGTGGATGCTTGTTCGAATCAGACAGCGAGGACGATAGGTAATTCCTGTTACTCGAAAAATCGAGGCCGAGCGCGTTCTTGGGTTGGGGACGTACCGCCCCAGCAACGATGGCATCGTTCACGGTCCCGTAGACGGCGCGAAAGAGGTCGTGTGCTGTAGATGCATGGCTTGCGCTCTCCGGATCGTCGGGATGCTCTCGGCTGATATCCAGCTCGCACGCTGCCAGAAGCAACGTCGCCGGTCGCATGACCGCACTTTTGAACACAGACCTTGTGCAGTCGATCGGTTTGTCACAAGGCGAACCTGGAGAAACCAACGTCACTGTAGAGGTGGCCGAGGCAGGCATGGGTACAGCTGTCAACGCATTCATTCTCAAACTAAAAGGGTTCGCAGACGTGCATGAGGCGTACCGTCACCCTTTCCTTTCTCGACATCGGACGGACTGTCCCAGCTATCGAGCAGGGATCTTATCACGGCGCATGCGGCCCTGGAACGGCCCGTGCGCCGATAGTGTGCGCCAACCAGGATATATGCGCCTGGATCGCTCTTAGTGATACTGAGCAGCGCGATCGTCCCCTTTGGGTCGTCGGGGAGCGCGGAGAGATCATAAGTGAAAGTGTACCCTTTATAAACGAGGCTGACTTGGTGACCATTCCCATTCGTACATGCTGCCTTATCCGTAGATAACGGCGGGAGGCGGAGAGAAGGGGGAGTAAGAGAGAAGGACGTCTGGAGTGGAGGTGCGCTGGAGGGCTTATCTGGAAGTTCAATACTGCGCAAGAACGCGGTCACCGAGCCGGGCGGCGGGGACTCGGCTTTCCCTTGACCAGCGAAGGTATTGGTAGTAGGCGGCGCCGATGTAAGAGGGAGTCGAAGTAACAGGCCTGGCACATCGGCGTGCGTGCTGAGTGCACCTGTGTGCGATGGCCGTTCGCGAGCAGACCCGTCTGTGCTCGTATGTCTCCGAGCACGATGTCCCCCTGGCTTGGAGAGAGAGCGACGCTCGTCGTCTGCAGACGAGTCTACTATTGTGCGTGTGGGCTGTGCCTCATCGCACCGTGCTCTGTCTGAAGGGGAATTCATCTCGCGGATGTGGCCCGGGGGCTGTGGCAGGGACGCGTCGAACGTCCGACGCGGCCCGCGAGTGGGAGAGACATTGCCGGACGACTTGCGTTTTCGGTAGGGGGCAGACCGCGAGGACGGGGTGGGATGAGGACGGGATGTGTCCTTCATGCTGGGGAATAGGCAAGCTGGGCGGTGGCTGACAGGCTTCAAGGTGGGACAAAGACCAACTAGGTTTCAGATCACCACCTGACCTATTCTCTCAAAGCTGTCAAATCTCTCAGAGATGCGCAAAAGAATCTTCTTCTGCGACTAAAATGATAGAGATTGTGCCAAGGCAGTCGTGTGAAACCGACGGACCTCCGAATCTTAAGAAAACAAGATATTCTAGACTAAAAATTGGAAAGCCCTCGAAGCCATCTTATACAGTAGTATACGCCAATATATTATATTCACTCGAACACAATGGGGCCCTGAATTGTTGATCTTCCATGTTCGAGAGGTCTGTCGGTTGCGCAGGGCGTCTACCTTACGTCATTGTGGGTACCATCGACTCCACATTATCTTCTTAATCCAGACAGGTCGCTCTCCTCTCAGTCGCTTTACATTGGGGTGACCGACGCAGATCAGGGTCTAGAAGACAGGGAAACGTAAAGCAAGGGCCAGTTGCAGGCTATCAGATTGTCCCTGAACACTGCTGTGTTTGAGATGGGCGTTTGTATGCTGTCACCGCCACTGCACTGGGTACTTACAAGTGTCCTCTGGAGCAGCCATAAAATTCGCACCCGGAATCTCTCCTGGGCGACTATCCTGGAGGACCATATATGATGACATGGTTACGGGTCAATATTCCGAGGGAATAATTGGTTAACCACTGGCAGGATTTGAATAGCCTGTCATTACGTACCGATGATCATGATTGCTGTGTGATCCTTCAGGCAAAAAGCGACCGAAATCAGTGATATATCCTCATTGTGTAGGACGTTATTGGGGTGCAACTAGAAATCACCGCGAATGATCCCACTTTGATGACATGCACAGACACATCTAGTTCTAGGCGACCTGCTCCAACGAGTGTGTCATCGTGATGGTATACTCAACCTCGTGTCTGATCCGAGGATTGCAGCAGGCGGGATCTGTTGAGTTGACAAGGATGATGGTCATAAGGCTTCGATCAGGAAAATCGACAACAAGGCAGACCCATTCAAACATCAAGAAATACCTCGCGGGATACGAGGGGTGGACGATTGGCAGGCTCGGTAGACATAGATAAAAATAAAGCTCCTCGTCTAATACGTAGCAGAGGGAGAGCACATGCAGGGATTTTGTCGAGTCAAGACGGTCGTGCGGAACTTTGACACGCCGCGATGCTGCTACAATGCTTTGGGGTGGTGTCGAGCCGACAGCGTAGTATATGCTAACCTAGTTGGCGTACAAGGTGGCAGGGACCAACGATCTGACCTGAAAATTCGCGATGATAGTCCTTTGAACTGAACTTGAAGGGCGGCGCAGTGATATAGACGTGGCAACAGCGGAATCGAGAGCATGAAGGGGGAAAGAGGTATTCTGGGCTGGGCTGGGTCCGTCAAAGGTTGCCGAGAAAGCTGTACTAGCTTACTTAATCAATAGCCCCTGATGAGCTCACAAGAGTACGTTTTCACGAAGTGGTGTATGTAGCAAGAAACGGCGCATTACAATTTAAACACAAAATGCAAATAGTCGAAAGCAACGAACGGTAGGTTACATGCCCACAAGTCAGAGGCATGGTAAATCTTGGAATAAGACCGTTGTCCTATGTAACACAGTGGACCTTGAACGCCTCCTTGGAAACTCGAACGTCACGGCAACGGAACATGCGACGAATCGAGGCCCAGCGGGAGCATCGTATGGTCTCTCAGTGCAGCTCTATCCCAAGAAGACGTGCGCAGCTGGGGTCGTCCCACTTAGCGACGCCACGCTCACTCTAGGACTGAGGAACATGCCACTTACGTGTTCGATTGCCTCTGCCGTGGACAGGATGTTCATATGGTCCGGAACGAACCCGCCGTTCTGATCATCTCATCTTCAGACGGACAGTCCGGATCGACTTCAGTGAAACTCACCAGCGCGATCTCGTCGAGGTTGCGGAATGCGTGCCGCATGTCTAACGGTAGCTGCGTGGGCAGGATCAGCACGTGGACTGTTGGCGAGAACGGCTTCGAGGCAGCGACGAGGGACGCCATCGCCTAGTCCACCAAGATAGTCAGCACGGTGTTTGTAGATCCATGATATGGAGAACCGCACCATCGCCGTGTTAATACCAAGCGTAATATCAGATCGTTTTGCTCGGGCATCTTTACCCACCAGAACGAAAAACTCCCAGCAGCAGTCTATGATATACACCGATTCTTGCTGGACAGTCTCTGCAAGCACGGTCGGGACTGGACGGATCTAACGAGGGTAAGCGTTCAGAAGCCGTGACGCGTCGACGCTCACCGGAGTCTTGGAGTTTGCGACATCCACAAGCCAACAGCGAGGCTCGGACGGTGCCACGGTGCCCCTCCACCTCCAATAATCAGCCTTGGCGTAGGATTCAGAGTCACCAACGACCATCCAGAACATCTCATCATCCCCATCGTTCTCGCCCTCAATGAGCTCCTTCACTGACGTCCCCTTGGCGGCCATACCCTGTGCATACTGGAGCGCCGCGGTCCGCTCCGCTGCCACCGAACCACAACCATGCCATACATAAATGCTATCCAATATGGTGATGCAATAGCTGTACCCGGAACATAGGTTCCTGATGTTCTGTGGGTGGGTGACATTCAAGGTTTCAAAATGTATGCATAGAGAGGACGAACCAGATCTATCTCATCAATCAAGACGTGACCATCGTTTGATCTCACGACATGCATCGCAGTATTCTCTGAGGACCAATGAGCCCTGGTACCCTAGGAAACAAGTCAAGCCAACGACACTCTCGAACCATATCCCTCCTTACCTGGCGTATCGCAAGTTGCTCTCCGAGAACGTGAACGAGTTCCGCAGGCTCGCGCTGCTGATCGACCACATCCTACACGGGGCATCTCCTAAAGTCATTGTAGCCATGACGAACGAAAAGCACGAACCGTCAAAGTACCATACCGCCTCGCGAGCTCGCCAACCTTCTTCTCCTCCTTTTCTCCAAAGTGACACTTTTTCCCCTTCCAGCACCACACCTTGGTCGCTACGAGCCCGCTCTCGCGGGACTTGGCACGATGTACGATAACAAGGACCTCGCCGTCGTAAAAGAGGTTCGCGTCACGCTGGACGGGGACAACGCTCGTGTGTACGACGGACATGACTTCGACCGAGACCTTGCGCAGGTCAGGATTCGGCACGAACGTGGCCGGTCTCTCCGCCTTCAACAGCGCCGCAACGTCCAGCTTGGGCAACAGCTCGTCGACATGCTCTGTGCACGTCAGTTCGACACCCGAACGTCCATCAAGGCTGATCCTCACCGATGTGCACTTTCGAGGACGGGGACGGGGGTGACTGCGCAGCAGCGCCCGCCGATTCAACACGTAAACTGCTCAAAGGACTATCGCCGACGACCTTTCCCCCCAACACCACGTTTTGTCCCGCACTCCGCGACATGGTGTTCGCCGGAGTCGCTGCAGGCGTCCGTTCCTCTGCTAACGGGGGCATCGCGATAGCCGAGTACCGCTCGTAGCTCGACTTGCGTTTCTCCGCCGCCGGACCACCGAGACCAGTGCTTGGGACCTGGCGAGCAAGGATAGGAGCAGCGGCGGGGGCAGATACGGTCGTCATCTCTCCCCCCTTCTCCTTCTCCTTCCCCTGCTGCTGGGCAGCCTCACTCATCGCCTGCGCAACCTCCATCACCAGCGCTCTATTCCCCGTGCTCGGGATCCGCGTGTGACGTGTCGGTGATGGCGGCACGACCGTGCGTTCCTCCTTATCCTTCAATACCGGCTTCTCGTCCTTGTCCACCATCGCGACCGCGGCGGAGTTGGCTAGACCAGGAAGGGCTCGACGCCCAACCATGCCAGCGGTACCGGCCAGCTTGGCACCTTGAGCAGGCCTATTCGCCGCGGAAGACGATGAGGTGGGTTTGACCCCAATCAACGTAGGCTCCGTCCAACGGTCAGTGATCCTCCCTGCACTGCCGGGTGGACTCGTCTTGACAGGAGGTTCCGACCTAGACTGGAAGTTTCCCGGGCCAAATGAGGCAGGTGCGCTTGACGTGTCTGATGGACTCGGAGCGGGACCTGTAGACGATGGCGCAGCCAGATTGGGCGACCGGCTGACCGCTTCGGTGCCTGTGGCGGACGGGTGTGCTGGAACGGAAGGTGCATCCCCTGGTCTTTCTTCTTCGAACCTCGCTTTACGTGGCTTCTTCGCCCTATCCTTCGTAGGCTACAGCACCCAAGGGGTAGGATCGACCAGTAAGGAAAACATGCCATTAAAACGACGGAGGCAGCATTACACCATTAATCGACGTGAGGTATATGCACCCAAGTTCAACCAAATCCAAAAAAAACGAAGGGGGACATCCATCAACCATCGATTCAGCTCAGTGTCACCAAAGAGGACGCACATGACTCAGTGGTTTGCCAGGCGACGAGGGTAGCGGTGATGCGGATACCCTCGGCGTCTTCGCCTTGCTAGGAGTCGCATTGGTCCCAGCTAGAGCCCCGTGATTTACGTCGCTTCCGCCCGTCCCCGTCCCCACCCCTCCGACCTGAACTCCTCCTTCTGACGCTTTAACGCCCAATTCGTCGACATCGGGTATAACTGGGTCATCACCAGTCTTGATAGGCTTGATGTAAGATATCATCGTACTTGAAGATCCGAGCTGCTCTTCCATGTCTTGGACAGGCAACCCATCCGATTTTTTGAGTGGCGTCTTGGGCATCGCTGGAAGGGAAACCGCGCTCCGCACAGACCGTCCCGTATCATGTGTCTTGACCATCGGGACGTCTTGTCCCTGTCCTGACCCTGACTTGATGCTCGCATGCGCAGTGTATGATCTCGTCGGAGTAGAGCTTTTGGAAGTCGCAAGTGGGGGTGAGGGCGTGCCGTTTCCGTTGGCATTCATCACAGGATTCCATCGATCAAGTACCGAAGCGCGTCTGGCACCCTTCTCCCGCACCTCACTGCCCCCCTGACTCGGTGCAGGCGACGTAGAAGGAAATATATGCTTCGGAGTGGTGGGAGGGCTTGCTTGAGTGTCATTACTGAATCGATCACTCGCTTGGACGATGCTCTGGACGAATCCACGACCCTGCAATCTGCTAATGCTCGGCGTAGGGGCATTCATGGAAGAGTTGACCGGCGGACGCAGTAACCCAGGGGACACACCACGCTGAGGCTGTGGTGCGTGCGCACCGCGAAGAGGCGATGGTAGCCCGGGGGATCTCGGGGGGACAGTCGACGTCGTTGGTAACTGAGGAGATGGCTGGTGTCGGGGAGTCTGCCATGGAACTGCCCCGGGGAAACTCGCGCGTGTGGGGTTGGAATGCACGGGTGTCTTTGCTCGCGTGGTATCTATACCCGGTGTTTTGGCACGTGGCTCGTCGATGGAGGTCTTTGTGGGGAATTCTGTGGAGGGCGTCTTTGAGCGTGCCTCGATGGTGACCGGCGCAGTCCTCGACCGAGTGTCGGCCACGGGGGTCTTTGGACGAATATCTGTAACAGAAGGTGTCTTGGGGCGCGAGTCCACGATTGGGCCTTTGGCCGGGGAAACACCCATCCCTCCAAGATTCTGTGATAGTGGGCGCGAAGGAAACGGGGGAGTGGGAGTAACCTTGAGTTCTGAAAGACTGCCATGGGGCGTGCTTTGATGACGCTCACGAATCCCACGGGACGACAAATTGGGGGATGAGGATTGACTAGAGGCTTGCTCCTCCATCTTCTCAACATACCTACGAGCGACGTTTGACGTGCTCAGCGTACGAGGACGAGAGAGTTCTGATGACACCGTCTGCGGGATAGATGGTGCGGGGTGGGACTGAGGGGATTGTGGCACAGAAGTCGGTGCTGAGGATGAGGGCGGAGCAGCACCAGCTTCGCGTGTGACCATGCCTGGCATTGCAATACCCCCACGACCGAATATTGGGTGCACCGGACCATGATCCACACGCCCATCGTATGCGACGCTCGCATTCAACTGTGGCTCGTGCCGTCTGAGTCGTGGACCAGATGCACTACCTCCCATGAAAGCAGCGAGCGAAATAGGAGCTGGCTTCGCCCCGGTCGACGTCGGTTTCATCGCAGATTTTGGCAGCGAGACAGTCGACGCTGCCGGCTTCTCAGAGGAAGACCCCGGATCAGGCTCCACAGGACGCGGAGAGCCTTCCTGGAGCTTAGCTGTAGTGCAGGCTGTTAAGACGAGTACTTTCCGCTCGGTGGTAGGCCAGATCACCTACACAGATCGATCTCATGCATCCCAACACCGAAATCGCCACTCTGGCCTGTTCTGCTCCTCCTCATTCTTGCTAGCCTGGCTCTCATAATCTCCTCTTCCAAACGCCGTTGCTCGGCCACATCGTCTGCGTCGACTTGGCGTTGCATCGCCTTTATTCTGTTTGTCCATTCTGTGAGCCCAGTGTCCGTTGCAGTCGAGCTGGCGTGCGCTGGTGCAGGGGGGAGATCGAACCGAGCAGAACGCGGTGTGGACGTTGCCGACATCGCTGAAGGACAAGCACTGTTTCGTCTGCCCTTTGCCTGATGGCTCGAGGGCGATGAATCGGGCTGGAATGAAAAGTGGAAATACACTCTTTGACTGCTGCGACTCGGATGTCCCACAAACACATGGTGTATGCTGATGTAATAGCACTAAAATTACTGTACAGTCCAAGTACAAGAAGTCCATCAGTATGATCAAAAGCTGGCACTAGCATGAAGTATCCATGAGGCGTAGCCAACGTCCTCGACGGTGTTCCAATGACATTTTACACCCCATTGTACATACTTGAAAGCATCACCCGGTTTGCTTAAGCAAAGATGGCGAAAGTAGAGGATACAGCGAATAGCATGGCGACACCAACGTTGAGGCTGCTGACGGAA
Source organism: Xerocomellus chrysenteron (assembly GCA_038093415.1). NCBI lineage: Eukaryota > Fungi > Basidiomycota > Agaricomycetes > Boletales > Boletaceae > Xerocomellus > Xerocomellus chrysenteron. The sequence goes on from JBBPSD010000022.1 coordinate 68,197, forward strand.
AGAGAGGCAGCTCCACCCGTCGAGCCCGTGGAGTTGGAGGCAGTCTCCTGGATGTTGGAAGGCATCTGTCCATCTGCTCAATTTCATGAGTGTATCCCGTAAAAGAAACGGATCAGAACACAAACCGGTGAAAGAAGAGCCGCATTCGGACTGAAGGGTGGATTCTTCACTCGTTAGGAGTCCGGGGAAGTCCTGAGAGATAATTGTGTACCCAGCCTTTGTGCAATTGGAGCAAGTTACATTTTGAGGAATGCTGATATTCGTGCCAGCCACGGCCTGTGTGATCAAGCCAACAATGTTGTTGAGGGAAAGGGTGGTGGTCGCCGATTGGATTTCAGTAAGCAGTTCAGTTACACAAAGGGAGTTTGCCGAAGTGCTGCGCAATAACAATAAGTCGATGGGGACAAGTGCGGTTGAAGGGACTCACTCCTTCAAGCATGCGATTTGTCGAGCGGCAGGATAGTAAGTTTCGACGGCCGTCACGATTGCGGTAGGGTCGGTGGTGTTCAAGCCAATGCTAGCAAGGTCGCTGGAACAGCCGGTTGTGATGTTAGTGACGACAGTCTGGAGAGTAGCGTTGCTGCACGGGCCCTGGCTACACATTCCGGTCAACCAGGTATCGATGGTGGGGATGGCGGAAGTGGTGGAGGAGTTGGATAGAGCAAGGGGCGCGAGGAGAGAAAGGTCAAGACAAGTGGCATCAGGGGAGGCCGCGACGGCAAGCAGGGCCGAAGAGCATTGACTCGAGAGGCTGAAGGATCAGAGGATCAGCGGGAGGAGGTCGTGGGATTGGGGGAGACTTACGACTGAGCAAGGGCGAGACCAGCGCCGGCGAGGAGGAAAGCAGGTCTGAAGAACATGAGGGACGTGAAGATAAGTTACAAGGGGCTATTAAAGCGCAGGTTTAGAAAAGTAACAGGCAAGACGTGGACAGAAAGCAAGAAAGGAGAACTCAGGACTGCGCATTTCTGGTGTTGTCCCCCATTTATAAATCTGATCAAGTTGCGGCAGTGGCAGTGGTCGGCAACAGCGGGCACAGCAACCTTGTTATTGCCAATGTGCTCCACATATTCAATGGACCGCGCTGGACACAGACAGGTATAAAGGCATCACTGTCTGTGTCCAGCGCCCAGTGATACCACTCACCAGCACCGTCGTATATCGCCGCTACCGACCCATGTCCGATCCACCCCGGGTTAGCATGGTTCGCCGATTCACATCGCCTCATTGTACTTGGCATGTCGGTCCAATGACTGGCAGGCATAAAGGGAAATTAAACATTCCAGGCACACAGGTACGAAGCCAACACCTTGATAGGGGCATTGCCCAACTTGTGTTTTGAGTATTGACCAACAACACTGCCAGCTCTTCCTATTCCAAATCTCTAAAACCCTTGTTACATCATGATCCATAACTTCCGGATATCTTTTGTGCGCATTGGCCGCCGCATCAGGCATAGCACCGCGGAGTGAGTCAGTGACACAGGTCGGTTTAGATTACCCACCATTGTGCCGGAGACACAGGACGGTCAGATTACTCACCCCTGATAGTACTGCACCATAAAGTCGACGATTGGCATTCATCTTCCTCCCCGGCCCTTCATGTCTTCCCTTTACTTGCTCTGCTTTCCACTCTTGTTCTCTTTCTCTGTCTTCGCTTCGCCGCTTCCGCTTACCTGCAATCCCATCTCTTCTTCACAGTCTCCAATATCTAGTCCTCCATCGACTCTCCATACTTTGTCGCCATGCTTTCCGTCCTTGAGTTTCGAAATGCCATCGCATGTCCCCGGTTCGCTCGACAATTGGTGGTGTCCCATGGATACCGAGTACGCGTTTATGGGCTTCAGCTATGAGATTACTGCATGTCAGTCTTCCTCATCGTCTTCTACCTCCTTCAAACTGACGTGACCTCAGGCCAGAGCCCAGGCCAGCTCAATGCTGAATTTGCTGACATCAGGAATACCTTCAATGGTCGCTATGTCCGTCTCTATGGCTTCTGCGATAATGATGGTTTCTAGTGCGTGCACCCTCGCTCACACATCCCTTCTTTCTCACCAACTTGAACGTCCAGCGATGAGGTCGTCGATGCCGCATGGAACAACAGTCTTGGCGTTCACGCACTCATATGGGTATGTTTCATGTTTTTGTTTTCTCTGCTTTCCTTTTCTCACACTACGCAGTTTGGTTTCGATGGTGGTAACGAGTGGGAGACCCGTCGTGATTCACTCATCGAAACATTAACTACCAATCCCAAAGCCAAGTTCGTCACACGTGGTGTCCAGTTTGGCTCCGAGCCCTTGTACGACGACGTCCTTCCCCACGCTGAGCTCGCTTCCCAAGTCATCTCAGCCAAGGCTCGACTCGCAGGCGTGCAAATCCCCGTCACTGTTTCCGAGCTCGCTTACGGTTATCAGGTGCGCGGTGGTGCTCAAGACGTCCTCGATGCGATCGACTACATTAATATTCACATGCTTCCTTTCTTCTCGACATCTGCGACCACTGGAGCTCTCGCTTGGCCACTCGTGGAGACGGATATGAACTGGTTCATCGAACATGGTAACGGAAAGAAGATGTACTTTGACGAGGTCCGTCCTTCAGGATATCCGGTCTATTTCCTTTCTTGACCGCTTGCCTTAGAATGGTTGGCCTTCCGTCACATCTTCAGGTGTTCAGCCCAACAGCCCGAATGCAGTCGCTAGTGTTAGCAGTGAGCAAGTACGTTACATCTCTTTGACCGCCATGCCTACCCGACCTGACGGGGTGATTGTAGCAATACTACCAGTTACTTGACCACCGATGCACATTTTTCAAGCACGCTCCAGGCGGCCGCATCGGGTGGTTTGCACACATTTACTCTGACACTCAGGAGCCTGGATATGGGATCTACGACGTCAATGGCGTTATGAAGTTCCCCTTCGAGCCCCGTACGTCGTGCTAGACGAGCTTGGAGCGGTTTAACGTTTCGGTCGTTGGGGTATCCCGGGAGAAGATCCCTTTGTTTTACTTCTTGGACTCATAAACTTATCACTCGTATTAGCTTGACAACAGTTTTCAATTATCTGTATCCCTAGACGTCTGCACAATCGTGCACCATCATTACATTCCGTTGCGGTACAATAGAGGACGCATTTCATAATGCATAATATCTTGTAATGCAAAGTGAAATATTGTGAGGACAAACTTGCCATCCACCGCCACCACACCAACCTAATCATGCGTAATGCATAAGAAAAGGTGACCAACACTATGCATTATGAGATGGCATGCTGTAGTTGGCGAAATTCCCGAATCATACGTGTAGTCGTACAAAAAGGATCTGCGGATATGTAACAGATGAATCTATGACAAGAGATTACCTCAACAGTACATTACAGTAGGTTGGCAGCGACTATGCATGACCTAGCAGACGACTATATGCTCTACGAATAGCACCCTAACCATACCATTTGTCGCCGATCCTGGTCTTCGCAGGAGGACGCTGGGGGATCTGCGACTCGGTGATGTTCCAGACTTCTATGGCGCGCTGGGTAATAACACGGGTTCAGTCTGATGTTACCGAGCAGTTCAAGGACCCTACCTTCCATGTAGCCATGTCGAATTCCATAACAATCTGCCGAGCGTGAACGCCTGCAGCCCTATCATCGATAGTCGGTTGTTCGCAACGCACTAGTAATGCTCTCAGACCACGGTCAAGCGGGACAAGTGTTCCTCACGTACTGACGATAGGTTCGCCGTCCTCATTGATCTCGAATGCACACTCTCCGTCACGGATGACAAACGAAAGATAGAAGAGATTTTCCACAGACTGCGCAAAGTCGTTTGGGTTGACAATGAATTTGAAAAGGTTGATAGGGCCGGTAGTTTCAAGAATATCTTTAATCTGGGACCGTCGTTAGCGATGTGGCTTCAAATGCCTAAGATTCAACGCACTTTGAGGACATTTTTGGTCGTTTCGTTGTCGGACCTCTTGATGTCCTCTTCTCTTATTTCTTGGGGCCTACGTTCTTCCTCTTGGACTTTCTCCTGCTTCTGGCGCTTTATGGGGCCTCGTTTTTTCTGTTCTATTGAGAGAGGGCCCAGCCTGGCAGTCGATCAGTAACACAAGCGAGCGCGGAGGAAGCCGGGTACATGAAGCCGGTGACAGGGACTCTTTTGCTTTTTGCCAGGGCTTTTCGACCTATCTTGTCCCAGTCTAGCGCGCCGTCCTCCACCACCTCCATCTCGTCCCCGTCTTCGTCTTCGAAACGTTGCCTGCCACCCATGTAAGTAATGAGTTTCGACACAAAGTCATCCATGTCGAATGCGGCCGATCCGAGTTTCATGGCGCGCGCCTTTTGTGCACCGAGACTCGAGACATTTCGAAGGACCGTCGAGTCAAGGGTCGCTTCCGTCGGATTCTTGACTGTAGGGGTGGGCGATCAAGAGGTGATGACGGCGTGACGGCAGGAGGTGCACACCTTTGGAAAACAGCTCGTCTGCCTCTGCGACCTGACCTGCGAGATCGTCCGCATCGTGGTCCTGCGGTCTCAGGTGTTCTGGATCGTGTTGGCTTCATCGCGCATTTGTGAGAACACGGCGCGTCGGACGCACCTCCTGTCTTTTTTTCGAGCAGACGATATTTCTTGCGGATATCGCGTTTCTCGGCTGCATCCTGGTCTGGGTCGTATGAAGGGCCCCCAGCGCTGCCCGGGTGCTCGAACTCAACCATATCTGCCTAAGACAGAAGCGCGTGCATCCCAGTACATTGGCGCGACGCGTTTTGGCCAAATAAGGACAAATACGCGCTCACAGCACGTCTTTGCAGCCCCTCATCTTGAAGCTGACCACCATGTCAGCACACGCGATAGACGTAAGTACACTCCACAGCGCTCGGCGGCGTGCTCATAGGAGCCTCTGTAGTACAGTAGAAGCACACGCGCGGTGTGCAAAGGACCCGCACCGTGCACCGGCGCCTCGATTCCCGTGGGCAGTCTGAGGTACGGCCAGATTGTCAAGAGTGAATTCGGCGAATCCGTCTCCTGGCGCCATTGGTGAGCATCTCGTCAGCTCGGCAAATTTCCTGTGAATTGGCGTCCACGACACAGGGGTTGTGTCACACCTGACATCTTGCGCATGCTTGCGGTCGCCGACTTGAACAGCATCGCTGGGTTCAATACCATTAGGTGCGCGGTCTTTTTTTTTTCGGGTGTGAGACGGTGGCGAACGGTGTGTAGATCCGAGGACCAGCAAAAGGTTAGGCGCGCTATTGCGCGTCAATGTGTCGATCCTGTAGATGTTCCTGCGACTGCGAAAGTGGCTGCACCCCTTGCGGTGGTGTATGGCGCGCCCTCCAATGGGCTACCCGGACAGAAACGAAAATACAATTTGGATGTTGCTGAGACTTCTCGGTCGCTCAGTCAGTTGAGCATTCCAAACGCGAAAGGCGCACATGGATTGCCTGGTGACGAAGATGACGATGCCGCCTTCATTGAACCAGAACCAGCCGATGAGCTCTATTGTGTCTTGAAGTCCAGTATCGTGGGTGTACAATACTACAAGGGTACGTGCTTTGGCGTTTCGAGTCAGGTTTCATTGCTTACCCGGTGTGCAGGTTTTGTTGGGCCCGGAGAACAAGTTAGCCTGGTCAGGGAGCCGCAGAATCGATATGACAGGTACGATACAGGTTGATGTTCTTTCCGTCATTCTGCCCACTATGAAATTGAAAGGAACGCAATTCAAGTCAAGAACATTGGCGGGGCTCAAGTGGGGCATATCTCAAGAAATGTCGCGTCCCAGTTAGCCCCACTTCTCGACCAGAATCTGGTCACGGCAGAAGGTGTCATGCACGAGGGAAACCGTAAGGTTCTTCCTAGACGCCTTGGTGTCGTGGACTGACAATCGTTTTTAGTGAGCGGCTTCAGCTACTCGCTATCTATGTAAGCATCATCCAGTTCCATCAGTTCCATGCTTACCCGCATAAATGCTAGGTCGTTGAACATCTATGGACCGTCTGACAAACGTGACATTCTAGAGCCGATGCTTGTCTGGGCTACACCTCGACAAATGGGTTTCCCACCACGGGCAAGTGGTGGAGTTCCAGGGGCATCATCTGCATCTTCGATGGCTGCCCTCTCTGCCGTTGGGGCTGCGTATCCTTCCATATACTCTGCCGCGCTTGCGGCAATGGGGATGCCTGGCCCCAGCCAGGCTCGTGGGATGACAAGCGCCCAGAGTGAAGCACAGCAAGAGGCGATCAGAAAGCAGAACGAGGCATTCGTAAGGGCTGCGGAGCTTAAGCAAATGTTGAGTGGCCTCGAGAGAGTGGATGACGAAGACCGGCGTGCTTCGTTGCTCGATACGCTCTGTTCGACGGTTGACATCTTGAATCTTCCTGTGCATCCTAATCCTCCCGGCGTCGCTAGTGGAGAATTGGTTGTGGACTTGTTAAAACATCAAGTAAGACGTTCGTTCTGCAGTCGCAGTTACACAATGACCAAATCTTCTTAGAGTCAAGCCCTTCAGTGGTGCATCGGCCATGAATACCCCAAGTTGCCTACCAAGGAATCAGACAACCCAGTCCAGTTTTGGCAGTATAGGAAGGCGGGAAACAAGGTATGTTGTCATGATTGGCGAGCGAGTATCAAACTTACATACTAATCGCCGCCAGCCATACTATTTCAACCGTCGGTCCGATTTGGTTGTCATCTAGTAAAGTGGTTGACTATTTTTGTTGTTCTAGTCGCCACCAAGAGTCCGCAAGATATTGGCATACCTCCAGCGCTTGGCCGAGGTGCCTTGGTAGCCGATAGCATGGGTTTGGTATGTAGTGTAGTCAAGAGGGAAAACGGAAAACGGAAAATGACATCTCTTGTAGGGGAAAACGCTCACGATGATTTCCCTTATCCTGGCAACCAAGCAGGATGTCCCCAAGGGATACAGCAACACTACCCTCATCGGTGCGCAACATCACGATGATGTATAACGTAGTTCGTCTCATTCACTGTGTTGATGACAGTCGTCCCACTTTCTGTAATCTCCAATTGGGAGAAACAGATTGACGAGCACTGCGTCAGAGGCGCCTTGTCCGCCTGTGTTTACTACGGTGCCACACGCAACATGACACCTCAACAACTTATGACGCGTGATGTGGTGATCACTACCTACCAATGTGTTTCAGGCGATGCCGATTTTAGCACCGTCACGCAGAATGGTGGCGAGGGGGAAGGACCTGCGAAGAAGAAGAAAAAGCACGGGAAGGGTTTATTTGAAGTGAAATGGAAGGTATGCGTGTGACAATTCGTTGAGCATTCCTCGCAAGCTGAAGTGAGCGGTGTTTCTTAGAGGATTATCCTAGACGAAGGTCACAACATTAGGAATCCCAAGACAAAGATGACTATGGCGGTGTGCATGCTTAATGCCGAAAGGCGATGGGTGCTTTCTGGAACCCCTATCGTGAGCGACAGGCAGTTTGTCCGTCCCTCATCTAACTCTCCCTCCATAGATCAACTCTCCCAGGGCAAGCCACGTTCTTTGACTTGAATTCGTTTTTGTCACTAATTTCAACAGGATCTCGGTTCCATCCTCACCTTCCTTCAAATTTGCCACCCATTGGACGACGAGAATTTCTTCAAACGTCTGGTCTTACGTCCTCTGAAAAATGGAGATCCTTCTGGTGCAGAATTGTTTCGTGTAGGTTTGTTCTGCCAGTCAAGTAGTTGCTCTGACCCTCTGCTAGGCCTTGATGAGTCATATCTGCATTCGGAGAACGAAGGAGGTAAGTTTTTGACTGACGTACTCTAATACTTTCAGTCCTAACGCTGCACCGAAGATGCAAGATAGTGAGGGAAATTCCCTTGTACCTCTCCCACCAGTGAAGTCCCTCTACCTGCTGTTCCCTTCATCCACTCACTGTGATAATAGGTCGACATTACTCTTGTCCCTGTGACACTCAGCGACGAGGCACGAGTAAGTGTTGCAGTAACTGTGTTGCACCAATCCCAACTACGTTTTCCAGACACTTTATGATGCCGTGGAACTTGTTTCCCGACAGCGAGTCGAAAACCTAGTGAATGAAGTGGGAGGATTGAACCATGTCGTGGGTGTCACCTTCATCTCATCATTTTCTGAGCTCACATACGTCTAGGTGACTACTAACGTCCTGAGTATGCTTACCCGCCTGCGTCAAATTGCTCTCCATCCAGGGCTGATCCCAGCTGATTACCTGGATCAACTTCGGGCAAAGGATGATATCAACTCTTCCCGCGGCAGCGCCGTGCAAATCACACCCGAGCTCAAGGCCAAGTTGGAGACGCTAATTCTCCAAGCGATCGAGGACAATGAAGAATGCCCTGTTTGTTTCAATACGATGACGGAACCTAGGATCACCTCGTGTGCCCACGTCTTCTGCTTGGCTTGGTAGGCCCCAATTTACTTGTTGGCATTTTATTCCGCTCACGATAAATATAGTATATCGGAGGTGATTGCAAGGGATCCAAAGTGTCCTATGGTATGTTACTTGTTGTCCGCTTCATCGACTGCATCGCTGATTCACTCGCAGGATCGTCGTCCTCTTACCATGCAAGCTTTGGTGGCGCCGGCACCTCCTACGGACCTTACACAAGCCCCTGTGAAAGAAGACATGGATCAGAGCGACCTATGCGCTGGGTCGTCTGCCAAGATCGATCAACTCATCCACCTTCTGAAACTGATCCCTCACGACGGAAAAAGCTTAGTTTTCTCCCAGTTTACTTCTTTCTTGGACAAGGTAGTCGCGTTTTACGGCCATGTTCGTATGTTGGCACTGACACCTTGGATAGATTGGCGAGGCATTGGAGGAACATGAGTGAGTCTGCTAGTTGAATATTTTCGGATATTGTGCTGAATATGTCTGCAGCATCCCATATGCGCGGTTTGACGGAAAGTTGTCTGCAAGAAAAAGACAGGAGGTGTTGGAGCGGTTCTCCATTCCCCTTGACCCCGACGAATCTCCTGCTCCCGGAGAACCCCTTCCATCTACTCGCCGACGTCAAACACAAAATACGCTAGTTGGGGACGACGAAAGTGCCACCGATGGCAATGACTCGGACTTTGTAGCCGGAAATGCCACCGACGATGACGACTTTGAAGACGACATCTCGACCCGCGTCCAGAAGAGCAAGGCGAAGGAAAGGAAGATTAAAGGAAAAGGCAAGGCGAAAGCCATCCCCGCCGTGAAGCAGGTTTTCGACGGTTCTGCCTTTTACGGCAAAAACCCCAAGGTCATGTTGATTTCGCTCAAGGCGGGTGCCTTGGGTCTCAATCTCACAGTCGCAAACCACGTCTTTTTGTGAGTCGTGCCTGTATTTGTTGTGTGTATTTAGATGCTCATGCATTTCATCAGGATGGATCCGTAAGTAATCGTATGGTCATTTGTTTCATATATTGATCGGTGGTTGTTGGCTTCCGTTTTATGCTCAGTTGGTGGCAGGTAATGTGACCATTTGACCCGTGATGTCTTCTCTGCTGATCACTCTATAGGAGGGCATCGAAAGTCAGGCCATTGATAGATGCAATCGGTAAGCGTAATGACCTGTCTCGTTGCATGACAGATGCTGATGTTCTGCTAGTATCGGACAGACGAAACCCGTTCACGTATACCAATTGATCGCCGAAAACACTGTCGAATCCAAGGCAAGTCATCTAGTCGATTGTCACAGACTGGCTTTTCTAATGGCGACCATTCGTTGCAGGTAATTGAGATTCAAGAGAAGAAGAAAAGCCTGATCCAGCATGTATGTAATCGTCCCCCCATCGTCAGATAGGGTTAACCGCGACAATCTTAGGCTTTCTCCGGCATTAAACGGACAGAGACTCAGAGAGAGAAAAGGGAAGCAAGGCTTCAAGGTGAGTGATGACCCTCTTGTCTTTGGGGCTGCTCAATCAAGGTTATTTTAGATCTTGTAGAGCTGTTTGGGATCCGCAACCGACACACCTGAAGACGCAAGACGTCCAAGCGAAGAACAATTTATTGAGTGTAGTTACTTTTATGGTACATACGGTATATTGTCTTCGGTATCACACAGTATAATTCAATCTATGTTCTCTTAAATATCTCGGGAGGCTTTTGATGCAGCGAAACAGGGGATTCCCTAAAATAAAAACTACACAGTTTCGGCAACGACCGGGAGGCGTCGAACCTTAATTGTGTGTAGTACTGTGAGACAAACAGCGAGCTCGTCGCCGAGGCGGAATCCACGCTTGCACACCAAGACCCTCAAGAACATTTCAAAATGGCGGTTCAAACGCTTCCCAAGGACATCTCGAGGATTGGCCAGGAAATCAAACTTTTCGGCAAATGGGACACCCAGGAGTACGCATCCATAGGTTCATATGAACTTGGTCGTTGATCATAGTCACAGCGTCGAGGTCAAGGACATATCGTTGACCGATTACATCCAGGTCCGCCACGCAGTTTACCTCCCCCACACAGCGGGTCGTTATGCAAAGAAGCAATTCAAGAAGGCACAAATGCCCATCGTCGAGCGTCTCGTTGACAGGTACGCCTATCCTGCGTAACATGACCGGACCAGAGCGGGGAGATCTGAGGCGTATTCGATTTGGTTGCGTCTACCAGTCTGATGATGAAAGGACGCAACAGCGGCAAGAAGCTCTTGGCCGTCCGCATCGTCGCACATGCGTTTGAGATTATTCACCTCCTCACGGACCAGAACCCGATCCAGGTTCGTACGCTTCGGGTTGGGACATATTCGGTCGGCTTTTTTTTTGACGTCGTGTGGGTGTCTAGGTGCTCGTGGATGCGATCGTCAACACGGGTCCCCGAGAAGACTCGACACGTATCGGTTCGCAGGGTACGGTCCGTCGTCAGGCCGTCGATGTGTCCCCTCTGCGGAGAGTGAACCAGGCGGTCGCGCTCCTGACCATTGGTGTAAGTAGCCGTCCATGTGCGCGGGTGTGGACCTCGTTCTCACAGTATTTGCATTTGTACATAGACCCGCGAGTCGGCGTTCCGTAACGTTAAATCAATCGCAGAGTGTCTCGCGGACGAGCTTATTAACGCTGCCAAGGGTTCTTCGAACTCTTATGCCATCAAGGTTGGATATGATCTGTTGTCCGTGATCGCGCGCGTACTGACGTGACCCTCGTGTGTGCGATAGAAAAAGGACGAACTCGAACGTGTCGCCAAATCCAACCGGTGAAAAAAAAGTCGTTTGTCCTCTGCACGCATACAGGAACGTGCGAAGGACTTGGGGTTTGCGGTACAAGTATGGCTGCACTATATGGGCTTTTCTTTTTTTCTTCTCCCCTTATTGCATCTGCCCCCTCATGAAATGCAACCCATGCTTTTTATCCATGTATCCTTCCTCGATGACGCTTGTGCATGCGAGCATTGCAACACGTTCTTATCCACTAGGGTGCTCTTGACCGCGTCAGGTCGACCACATGCCAGTGTGCATCGTAATGGGCGCTGCTTCTTCAACGTTTGACATCTACTGGCGAAGATCCGAACGCGGCATAGTTCAAGATTGGCAAGATCCTGGCATTTCCCGAGTCTTCCGTCATTCATTGATGCAGAACAAGATATGAAGGCGAAATGAGTGGAGCAGACCATGTCACGAGGCTCTGAATTATATTCTGATTTGGGTGTTCGCCTCCAAGATTGGGAAAATGGGTCCCATTGACAGCTCACTTGACCGCGTCCCCATGTCCAGCGTCCAGCGACTCTCACACACCTGCGATCACACGTTCATACGGACATTGGCGCATTTAAATAGTTGATGCACTTCGCGGGTGTGGGCGTTCGTTCTGGAAAAATCTACATGAACGCAACATGAACGGCCCCAGAGGCTGCTAGAGTCTCACGTTCACGTTCACGTCACCCCCACCCCGCACCCACCCCGCCTTCGTCCCCTTCTTTGTATGTATTCGGTATAGACTGCGTGTAATACTCGGCTCGTCCGTGAACTCGCCACACCCTCAATAGAGTATACATAGCGCCGCATCGGATTAGCAATAATCACCGCATACCACGCGGTCGTACCCGCTCCAGGACCAAGTTGCCGTTTTCTTTCCTCGCTTCGCTGTCAGCAGAAGTTCATCGAGCTTCGGAATCGCAGCGCACGGGCACCCGAACTCGCTTCGCATGCAGGCACGCGCACGTTCGTCTCGATTCCAAACTTCCACCCTCCAATGAGCGTACTCATCTTGTACACACATAGTTGCCCTAGTCTCGCAACCAGACGTTTTTAGGACACTCGGGGTTGCCACCCCGCTCAAGGCGGCGTCCTAAAAACCTGGAGGGTTCCAAAGGCGCGATCCAAACGTCTGGTTCGAGACTAGTATGTAGTTGCCCTTCAGACCCCGAACGTTCACGTCCCCCTTTGTCATGCGCAGATCGCCATCTGTGATCGATGTGATACAGTACACAAGTATGTCATAGATATCATGATATTCGAGGAAAAGGGCGTTTGCGTTTGCCGACGTGACCCCGATTCGAGTTAGTGTAGTGTGCACGTACCCGATTGGCCACCCCACTGGCAGGCGGGGTTAGACCACCGAGGAAAACAATCCTTGCGAGGTTGCGTCTTTACTTGCTTGATGCTATGATTTGCAAGTGCCTTGTCCCTCGCCCGCGTGCAAGGGCCCAGGGGAGGGCTGAGCCCGAGCCTGAACCTTCAGGTGCTCGCCCTTGCCCTTGCATAACGTACTGTACCGAGCGCCGGAGGACCTGCCAGTGTATCATGATGGCGCCGGCACATGTTACGGCGTTCGGCGTACAAAACAACAAGCCGTGCCTGGCGGGCACCTAAAAAGCGCCGAGGGGGCGAATAAATAAATAAATAAAGGGATTCAGACGGTCCCGGACGATACCCCGGCGGATACTAACCGTCACTTACCCGACCTCGAGCCACTACCAACACGTACACGACGTACCGTTCATCTCATCTCGACTGCTTTTCGCTGCGCGAGCCCCACGAATCGTAACACATTGACCCCGTGCGTCTCCAAGGCAGTCTGAACGGAATAACGAATTCGACGGAGGTTGTATCATACAAGTTCGACGTCCGTCTAACCCTGAACGCCTCTAACACTGCCACACAGCCCCATACTGGTATACAACACTGCAAACATGGGCCCTGTGAAACGCAGCAGCTGAGCGCTGAGCAATAGCATGAATCTCCACCGATCGATCCCATGGCACCGCGCCACTGGGCCGCACACGATCGGGAATGAAAACCAAGCTGTCGCTTCCTGCGAAAAACTCTATGTAGTAGATAAGCCAGGAGCGAGTTAAATATAGTACATATGTACGGCGATTCCACGTTCCCCTGCCATCCTGTTTTTTGGCGCGTCTGGTCTGCCGCCAAGAAACGCGACGCAGGACCAAGGTAAGGTCGAGTGGGCCTGGCTTGACTCGCCCTCGGACCTGTAAAGCGTCCCGTGCGTGGGCCTGGAAACGGATAGATCCGGGATAAATAAGAAGATGCGCACGGGCCGGATAAATGAACCAGGATGGTTCGATTCAGGAAGAGCAAGTGGGTTAAAAATATGCTGTGTACTGAATCAAGTTTAACGGGGGAAGAAACCACTGTAATGGAATACGAAAGCTCGAGTCACTGAGGGTGCGTCCTTGGGGACGACCATATAGAATGGGGTTGGTCCGAGGCAATTATGAGTAATAATACAAAACGGCTGGGCGGGAGTCTGGGGGTCGCGCAGCCACCTGAGGCTGTGGGGCGTCGTCGTCGCCGGTGATCTTATGAAGATCGTTTGATGCGTTAGAGCAATTGTCCTGATCGAGCTCGTTCCACGCTCGCAGTGGAAGGGTCCGGCCAAGTGTTGTAGGCTAACAGCGGGGGACTGCGAAAGCCTGCCAGTCAGCCATGTGCCAAGAATCCATCCCCTCAGTCCCCCAAAAATCCAGTTGAAAATTCGTCCAAGAGATTGCACGACTGTGCAAATCCGATCATGCCTCCGAGTCCCGAGTTGTTGATGCCGACAAGAAATCAAGAATGATCACAATATCACGTCACCGATGAACGGATTGTCGTAGGGAATCTGCCGGGGATGCTCCCGAAGGTGGTTCTGGTTTGGGAACAACACCCGCAAGACCGATGTACCCAAAGTCACGGCCAATTTCTTTGACCATGGCTTTGCCTATTAGGCAAACCCAGCCAAGGCCCTCACCAGTGACGCACTGTGGCCAGAAAAGTTCGCCTTCTTCGTCCTCGATGTCTGGCTCATGCTCCTCATGCGCCGAGAGGCTCGATCCCACCACACGGGCAAACGTCGTGGGATAGTGGCGTGACAAGATTGGGAGAGTCAGGTACTTTTGAGCATGCTCCATGCAATAGCCTGCCGAAACGATACCATTCGATTGCTCTTTGAGGGTGAAGGTGAAGGTTGGGCCGAATGAGGCAGTCGCCTTTGCAGCAGCCGCAATCATATTGGCAGATGGCGCACGCCCATCAGAAGCGTTGGGCACGTGAGCGACCAAGTGGGGTGGTAATGCAGCTTGGGCAGACTGTGCAGAACGTGGCGGGTTGGATGACTGGGAAGCGACCAGTGTGACACTCGAACTGTGTGTGTTCGGCGTACCGCCTGCGCTGTTTGTGATGGGTGTCGAGTTGGCGCTGTCGGCGGGAGCAATGCTCGCGGGAGAGGGAAGCATCTGAGGAGTCGCTTGGGAGCCTAACGAGAGCTGCCCCGAGGTTCCCGCAGTCCCATTCATCTCCGCTTTCTCCGCCTCCCGGCTGAGCACGGCCATCTCAGACCTCATCTTCGCCCATGTGCGATCCAGTTCAGGGTCTACTGCCAGTTTCGCTGTATAATGGACCTTGCGTGCGCGGATGAAACTCTCGATCATCCAGCTGTGTGAGAGGAAAAGACTCATGCGTGAGCGAACAATAAGAGGTAGGTAAACTGCTTACATCAAGCCCAGCAGGGCTTTTTCACGTTCGCCAAACGTATCCTCGGTAGTCCATTTGTTTTTACACCAGCCCAGAAAGGCTTCGATGGTGACCCAAGTTTCATGAAAGCATGCCTTCTTGCTATAATCCTTAATCCATAATGAGTAAGCGAAACAGACGAGGGCATCTACGAGCTCTAGCCGTGCGATGATCGCCCCAAATTTATGGTATTGCGAATTTGGTGGAGGGGGAAGAGACAATGGACGATATTCCTTGTGCGAGGAAGGGTATGTTGACCAGAACCGGGCGTCGCCGGAGAACTTGAGTAGACGACCAGCATGGTGGTACTTTTGGTGTATGGCATCGAAGTCGACGAGAGAAATCTTGCCTCGCCGTGGTCGACGAACGGGTACAGAGGATGGTAATATGGAGGGCGCTGTTGTACGAGATGGGATTGAACCCAAATCCTCTCTCACTTCGCCATCTTCTGACGGTTCAGAGCGCGGGTTGAAGTTGGGGGGTTGGTTAGAGGACCTGTGGAGGGCGGGAGGGGGCGGCTGGGGATGGAGATAGTGGTGGGAATGCAGTGATGGCGCATCTGTATGATGGGTGATGCGCTGACGCTTGGTGGACTCGAAGTCCTGCGCGGGATCATGCTTGCGCTTGAGTGGAAGTGGTGCAGGGGAGTTTGACCGGGACGAAGGGGGAGATGGTGGTAAGTCCGGTGGCAGCGGGGCCAAGAGAGGGCCCAAGATCTGGAAGTGGAGAAGACATGTCAGGAAATGGAAATTATCGAGAGGAAGTGATGACCTCTAGACTCTTGATGAGCTGGTCGCGCGTCCATTTACTGTGGGCGATAGGATGAGGGAGGGTGTGAACGTGGGGAAGATGAGGAACTGACCGTTTCCTTGGTTTTGAGTGGGAGGACAATGCGGAGGAGGAGGAGGATGGCAGGGGAGACATGGTGATAGTAGTGGGAAGAGAGAGAGCGGTGACCAGCGCAACAATGCTGGAGAGTTGTAAGGACCCGCTAAGGCGGGTTCAGAATTTGGCTAAACAGGGAGTGCCTTGCCGGTCACAGCGCTTACGGGAATAGCCTTGGCTGAGGTCAGTACCCCCCTCGAGAAAATAAAATACAAAGACAACCCCCATGAACGTGCAAAGCTGTACTACGGTATTCGTATTACACATTACGGCCGTTTTCCGCGAATAACCCAGAGCAAGAATGTACCCCGCTTCCTTCCCTCGAAGAACTAACACCCTCGCAACCTCGCTCCGCCGACGTGAATGGGGGATACCTATGAGTGCTGCGTTGTTGGGGATGGCACATGCAACGTTTATATGACGCCTGCACAGCTGCTCGCCAACAACGTTTTCACGCGGCCGGCATCCTGGGACAGAACAGACCTGCATGCCTCTGGTCCGCGTGATTGCTCATTTAAAACCATTTCCTCTTCCCTTGCCTTTCCCCTTGCGGTGCTTGGCATATATCTGCGTATTTACCACGTTTCGGATCTGTAACATCTTCCATCACACATGCTCCCTCGCCACGCCACATCATCCCTCCATCCTCGAGATCCATCCCGCCTAGCACCCTCCCGACCGCTGCGATGGGGTGACCATTTGTTGCCCCTCCGTTGGTTTGGAGTCTCACATGCCCAGACGTGACACATGGCACACCAGGCAATGTCCGCACTGGCCTTAAGCTTCAGGAACGTCACCGAATCATCCCAGAATAGCCGTGATACGTTCATGATGCCCATTCGAGATGCTATCCCTTATCCACTTATATCATCCCTCACGCGCCATATGAATGAATGCTCCATTGCGTATGTACCCGACAACCCCAAATCCCGCCTTCCCTACCCCTCACGCACTGCATATCCCTCTGATCGTTCCATCCCCAATGCAGACACGCTCTGGGCCAAGCGATGGCCACTCCCAGCCACTGACCAAATGGACACTCACATACCTGATGGGCAAACTATCATCGCCACGATTCCGATCTAAGCGAAATTGACCACGCCCGCCAGATTCCGGAGTTCTTTCCGGACATCGACCTTTCCAGTAAGCCCAGCCATCACCATGCATCAGCTCATCCGTCATGACGTCCGTAAGTTCCAAATTCTGCTCTTCCATGTTAAGCACTGAACCGAACGACCCAGAAGCACAGCGGACTTGACCGAGTCGCTTCGCTCTGCTAATTCTGTCTCACCCGCGGCCGTAGGACGATCCAGGAACCGGCTGCACAGTTATCCGATCACGAGGAAAGCAAACCATAATGTAAAGTTGTCTTATATGTACCGTGACGTGACAATGGCATGGAATGCTCCTGTCCCGAACAGAGAATCCACGTTCCCACACCAGTTGCGTATGAAACCCCGGAAATAATCAATTTGACCAATGTATGTCGCGGAGCGCCAAGGGACAATCGCACCTGCAACGCGGAATTGCCGCCAAAAACACCAACGAGCCTGATGTGCGAAGACCACGGGGAACGGCAAGTAAACTAACGTGTGTCCCGCGGGCCCAGGAAGGTACCCTTGGTGGAGGGATGGTAGGTACGAGGTTTTCCTGTTCAGTAGTCGTATCGCCGAGCTATCCACACCGCTTCACTTTCATGGATATACCGCCCCAAAATTCGTGAGATCGGTCGGCGGTGTGTGGACCTGCCACCGTTGGATAAATGGTGGCTTTACGCTCGCGAAAAAGGTTCCTGTGGGTTCTGCTGTGGCGTAAGTCAACGTACCCGCGATAAAAGCTAGTACAGGAGGTATGCAGTATAGAGTTGGAGTCTAACTAAATGCCGATCTGGAAGGCCGAGTCATCAACCTTCAATATCGGTGTGTCGCACCATCCCAGCACAGCGCGGGTCATTAAGTAAAATCGGAACACAACGATGCGTTCTGCGCCCATCAGATGTCCATCCTGTGCCACCGACCCCGCCATGCTGTCACATGGTAGCAATCATCCGTCGTTAGTCATCGAAACGGCTGTAAGTGAAAGTTACCATGATATGCCTCGGAAACACCTTCGTAGCCGCGCAGTTCGGAAAAAAGTGGATAGCCCTCACGAAGTTGGTCCCTACGAGTTATTAGATGCTGCAGTTTTGTGCGCGGCGAATTCACAAGCTTCACCTTCCTTTGATTGTCTCAATGCACGATGTTCTTCTGACCCAAAGATTGTCACGTACATACCGGTCGCCATTTGACCAAAAAGATGCACCTTTTCAATGCTTGTTAGGATCCGAAGAAGGTCCACTGGGGCCTTCTGCGCACTAGCACCAAGTCACGGATCGTACGTATGGAAAGCTTCGGTAATTCCACATAATGCTCCGACATTCTGGTTTCTCGCGGATCTTGGGTAAGGATCCGAGTTGTTGAGATGCACGATAACGTAAGATGCCCGAGCGAGGGGGGGATGGTAGAATGTGAAACGCCTGTTTGGATGCATGTGGATCGCGGATTGTAATAATATCTGACATGGTCCTACATATCAATCATGTCCAATGTATTGGAAAAGTTGGTGTTCCAAGGTGAATGAATATTCGTGACATATGCGGGCCTAGACATTCAGTGCGCTCCGAATGAAACCGGCGATGAAAACACTGGCCGAAACCCGGGATCCAATGAGTGTAGCCAGAATTGTCTTTGATCTGCAGATGGCGGATTGACGCCGCGCTGTGCGAACGCTTTTGCGGGCGCGATCATGATCGGTGTGGAAACGAGACCTGAAGGTGCCAGACTTGAAATTCGCGGTCCTTCCGCGTTCCTCAGAGACGACGTAAAAACATCTTTGCATCGTCCGGGCAACAACGGTGGACATCAATGCAAGGGTAAGCATATACGAAGTGTTATAGCGACGAGTATCCGGGGTACTGTGAAATGAGCATTCTTCACGGTCAGCATTGATCGATGAATGCTGTAGGTCAGCACTGGCCCTGCGCCACACATGCCGCATTCTTGATGGGGCCAAATCGACAAACAAACATCATCATGCGTGGAGTGACGACATGAGTGCCTGACTTATATGTAAGAAGAAATCGCTTTGGAGTGGGAAGAAGGGATAGATACATCTCGTAGGAATGGGCTCGTGTTGGGCCCTGCGCCTCTCGAAGGTGGAAAGTGACAAGGCCAGTTGTTGCATCTTGTTTGTGCATGTTAGGATCAGAAGCTCCTGAAAAACAAATCATCCCAGAACGGCAAGACTGTCCTGAAAATGAACACCAACCAAGTCTGGAACGCAGACGCAAAGCTTCGTCTTCCCGCGCCTCCCTCTAGGCAGTTCTCTTCCTTAACGTGAAAGTCGATCTGGATTTGAAAATCTTTGGGTTTATCTTACAGGCGTTGTTGTCAAATCACACCTATTCAATCGGAATGCCCCAGCAAGTGGAAAACGCGACGATCGTGATGTTAGATCGCATCTGCGAAGCCGATATTGGACGGAAATTGCGTGTTGCAGGAAGGTGTGGCTTGATTTAATTCGTTCCACGCCTCGCTATACAAAGGGGTCGTCAAACACAGGATGCTCACATATGATGCCGAAACCACGCTTGTGTTGTTGCATGACGCATCAAACGCACTGCTTGTCGATGTAAGTCTCTGTGTTGGCGCCGACGTTCTTATGTCTGCGCCAAGCACGAAGGTGCGGAAGGGTCCTAACATGGACCATCGATGGGCATTAGAGCGAAAGTGCTATGTATGGGTAGTTGGCTACCTTGAGCGAGTTGATGTAAGTGATACTGGTTCCAGATATGCTCAGTCAATCTCATAGTATGACATGCCTCCGCTTGTTCCCGCCAACCAGTCGGAACTGCCCATACCCATGCTTCCAGCCTACCTACCACCACCAGATATCGATCCATCACTCGTTGTGCGTGCCGTAATTATCGCACCAGTCACGAGGGATTTCACTACTAGACGAGTGCGAGATATACTCGCTGGGATGGCGGAGGTGCCTCCCGTGACGTACCCGGCATGTGCAGGGGAGGACCCCAATCATGGCCAATCATGACGGCGCCGAATCACATTGGCGAGCCTGAGGTTTGGCAAGCCAAAGACCTGGCCTTCCGTAATAACGTGGCGTGCTGTAAGGCACTTTTTGGGATCGCTTAGAAGGCTCATCAGCCAACGAGAGGGCTCACTTAGTTGCGAAAGAGTTGTTGGATTACTGTTCATTTCAGCTCCCCACTGATGGAGGATGAATATTATCGGACATGCGATCCGAACTGGAGAAGTTCTCTCACTCTTGTCGGCTGAGATGACGTGCATGCATGCAGGGGTATCTTCCAAGGGGGCGTGGCGTGAATTAGCCGAGTACGTTGTGGGTAATAGGATGCCATCGACCTGGCTGGCACTGATTTGAAGCCAGTCCGTTTCTCCGCGAGGTTGTGGAGCCCACGCTGGAACCTCGACGTGTCTGATCTGTGTCTGTGATGGGGTGTGGTACGTAGTGTGTCCTTGTGAGGTGCGGTTCGGTCGCTGGACCAATAATACATGGCATGATTTTATCGATATGGGTTGGATAACCGATAAGATTAGATGGTCGAAGTCAAAGCGGAATGCCGAAATTGAACCGGGTGTATTCGCCTCCGCTTCCGCCGTGAAAGTGGCAACCAAGCGGACGAGGACAAAGAGACAAAGGACAGTGTACTCGCGACGATGTGGATGGCTTCCGTACCCTTTCTTTCTCTCTCATTTTCTTTATGTGGACTGCTCTGCCACGGACTTGCTTTATGGGAGCCACGTGTTTAGGTGACCGAATTTGGCGAGTGCTGGATCGGGAATTGGATAGCGTGCCCTGCCTCGCCTTGCAAGCCGGCGCGCTGAGAGCCTGCACCACTCTGTCCACAACGCTCTTTCTCTCCACCGCGATCATTGTCCTCGCCACTTCCACTCCGCCCCAATTTATATATCTATCATCGGGACGCTCACTCCATTTCCATACATTCCATACCCCTCCGTAAGTCCCGCATCGCACCGCACCGCCGTTACCATGTCTTTGTTAAATCGCCCCACAACCTCTAGCTCTCAGTGCTCATCCACCATGATAGGCACTTCCAACAACACCCGCACAGACCCATTCCGGCCGCCCTTGCAGCCCCGTCAACCTGCTCCTTATCCCCACCTCCCTGCTTCCTTGGAGTACGACTTTCCCGCCTCCTCCACCTCCAGATTCCCCATCTCCTCAGTTCGCCAAGACGCACCTCAGATATCGAGTGCAAAACCACCAGCCCATCCTCCCAAACCCATATATCCGCGCCACGATCCACTCCACATACTCTCCCAGACCCCCCCGCCTCCACCCCGGTCGTACCCCAGCGTCCTCCCAGCTCCTTCGGTGGCACCTGGCGTGCTCGCAGACGGCGTCCTCACTGCCAAGCTGCCCTCAGTTCGACATTTCCTCGAAAATGCGACCATCGCTCCGCCCGAGTATCCGCCATTGCCCACAGACAAGCGGGTTTTGGCGCTTGTAGCGCTCTCCGTGTTCTATCATCCTC
Source organism: Xerocomellus chrysenteron (assembly GCA_038093415.1). Lineage (NCBI taxonomy): Eukaryota > Fungi > Basidiomycota > Agaricomycetes > Boletales > Boletaceae > Xerocomellus > Xerocomellus chrysenteron. The sequence continues at coordinate 89,580 of JBBPSD010000022.1, forward strand.
TCCATCCAGCACACTGGGCTTTCTGGAACAGAGAGCAGAAAAAGGCTACTGCACTGATGGTACAATCTGTTTTGGGTGAGTCCTGTCTCACACCAACCGCTTACCGGTCATGCACCATGCTGACAGTCGTTTCAAAGATACTACTCCCACACCTATTCTTTCTCCGATTGGATGGATCGATGTCCCAGAGAACCTCTGGATTCTCAAGAGCATGCAGCTCGCTTATGCCCCAGCGCTCGCATCAATTTCTTGGTATGCGACATATACCCCCTCCGAACCTGAGAACCGCATGAATCTCCGGAAGCGAAAACCACCCGCCATCCTCCAATCGACAACAAACGGCGCAAGCGGTGACGACACTGTAGACGAAGAGGAGAGAGTGACTCCTCCACCTCGCAAGCGAGCCAGGACACGCAAATCAGCTGCTTCTCGCTCAGCAGAAGCCCGAGCAAAGTCCAATGCTAACGACGATCCTGCAGGCGAGGATGCCAAACAATGCGATGGGCCTGCAGCACCAGAAGACGTCCAGGTGGCGTTGTTACTTGCGCCCGATGTCCAACCCATCGTCACAAAGTCTGCGAAACGCGAGCGGATCGACTCTCCCGAAATTGTCATATCTGCGAGTGCGGCAGATGACTCTATGCAGCCCGACCCACTGGATGCAGAGGAAGCGCCGGAGCTGCGCAAAAGCCTGCGTCAGCAAGAGCGCAGGGCGAAAGCAGCAAGCTCGGCGTCGCCTGTATCTGTCGCATCCACACTGACCCCATCCGTTCGGGCTCGCGGCCTATCTCAGGCAGGAACGCCGTCCCGCGAATCGTCCTCGGTGATTCCAGAGTCTGTCGGGGGAGGGGAGTCTGGATCGAGCACAGCAGTCAGCTTGTGCGAGGAAGAGGCAACAAAATCCAAGGCTACCGAGACAGTAGAAAAGGTAGTCAATGAAGAAGAAGCAGAAGAGGACGGCATTGAGGCTCCCGCTGCAAAGAGGGCTCGAATTGCCCGTCCCAGGGCCAAAGGTGGCTCTCGAGCGAGAACGGCGACGAAGAACAAGACGGATACTATCACTGACGAAGCAAAGACGAATGCGACCGCGCAGGCGCGGCCGAAGGCACGATCAAGGGCCAAGACCCGAAGACGCTGATTGGCTATCCCGACATAATCATGACAGAATTCAGCATCGACATCGGCAACAGTATTGGAATTATCATCATACCCTTATCGCATTGGAAGGAACAACACATTCTCTCTCGATCTCAAGTTGTATACAGTCTCGCTGTTGGGATGTCGTTTGCACCACGGCAGACGAGCACGTTGTGGGTGTAGAGCGGAAGTTGTACGATCCGTGGGATCGCTGTGATTCATTGTGCCTTCTTACTCCCCTCCCTTTCTCTCTCTCTCTCTCCTTCCCTGTATTTCTGAGAAGCGGATGCACAACTGTGTCTGTCGCTTTGCTTTGCACTTGGTCTGTACCTGGTAGAACGTTATGTAGCGTGGGGGCGATTTGTACCATACTGTCGGGGATGTAGGAGATGTAGGAGGTGGTACCGTCGCATACTTTCTTGGAATTACTCTTTCTCGGACTGGCTGATCCGGACGAGCGGAATTAAATGACGCGACGCGTCGTCACAAACGCGGCGTGACCTTGCACGTGATCGATGACAATGTAACTGCACTGCCACAACCTTGTCGGTCATCGTGACGTCCAGCACCGAGCGCAGATGACAGGTATTTGTTGTGTCTGAGCTTTCGTCGACCGAGCTCATCGCTCATGACTCTTAGACTATGCTGTCTTCGCCATCGCAGACTTTGACGCCAACGCATATGCAAACGCCGTCCTTGCAGGCGAACCATACCCAACGTCTTCATCTCAGCCGAAACCCAAGGCCCCGCTCTCGATCCAGGAGCCTGCCAAGGAGGACATTTCTGTGGCGATCTCCAAGCTTGACGTTGGCATCGAGGATGTCAGTAAGCAGATCAAGGCCTTGGTGTGTTCTCGCATCTCCGTGACGCTTTTCGGGCTCGCGTTGAACATTGGGTGGGGTAGGTCACGGCGCACCACGAGGACCTATTACAACACGCGTCGAATGCGAGCAAGCTTTCGGGTTCTCTGTCGTCCGTCCGACGGGGCCTGGACGACGTTGAATCCTCGATCGAAAAGTGAGTGTCATGTTTTTTTTTCCTTGTTGATGCAACGTGGCGCTGAGTACGCCTCTGGAGATTGCGCCAGAAGATCCGTGTGCCTTACCAGGCTTTACAAGCCAACGTCGCTCGTCTTCAGCGCATACAACAAGCCAACGATGCACTTCGCCGGACGGCGCGGTTCGCTGTCCTTGCGAAGCGACTCGAGGCACAGATGAACGAGTTGGGTGGGTATGCCAACGCGGGTGGCGGGCGCGCTGGCATCGGTGCGAATGGGCCTGCCGGGGATCACCAGGAAGACAAGGAGCGAACGATCGCCAAGGCTGCGTTGAGCATCGCAGAGTTGAGTGCGTGTTGCGTGTTTGGTTGCAGAGGTTGGGTGTTTGACGGGAAGCAGGTGCATTGCTCGACGGACCCGACGAGGATGATCCAGAAGAGATACACGCTCATCCCGATGGCGAATCGTCGTTACCGGCGAGCGCAAATAGCATCCCACTGCGTTCCGTCAACGCAGCGGCCGCATACATTTCACTCATCACTGATTCTAGAAAGAAAGTTATGGAGGAAATGGAGGGTATGGTACTTCAGGGGCTTACCTCCCTGGTGTGTAGCATACGTTGCACTTTCGTCACGAGCATCCTGACGTTGTTGGCAGGATCAATCGCTGCTCGCATCTTCATTACAGACGGCTTATAACCTGCGCACGTTACCGACACTGGTGGAAGGTCTTGTACGTGATTTGAGCGATGCTGTAGAGGAGCGTATCCGAAACGCCTTTGATCTCTCCCGAATATCAAAAGAGATCGTAGCCAAAGGTGGGTTGGCTCGTGTGGAGACTCCATTTCTTGCTAAGCATGGGCATGAATTCAGAACCTCCGCAAGCCTCGCAGGGATTGCTGTACAAGTCGCGTGTGCGTACAGAACCAACGAACATCACTGCGCCTCAATTTGCAGCTGCGCTGTGGACGAGAATCGAGTCACTTGTTGACGGAATGGCGGGATGCTGCATCAAGGTAGGGTTCTGTCCTGATCGTTGTTCCAAAGGAGTCATGTTTTTGCGTCTAGGTTTATACCCTGGAAAAAGTACTCAATCTCAAGAAGGATCCACTTAGTGGAGTATCGTTCCTCGACGAGGTTCTCAAGGTTCGTATCAACGCCCATATTATCGCAGGTGGTTGACCATACGAACATCAGGCGATTGACAGTAAACCGAGCACTGTATTTTGGGCGTCGCTGGGGAAGTCTTTGGACAAGTACGCACGCGACGCCGCTAAAGGTTGATGATAATCTCGACGTTGTCAAGATGATCTGACGACAAGTATAGGCTCAAGTTTCCTACAGCAAACTCTGAGCTCTGGCTATCCCAAGCTCTTACGGCTTTTCCACGAGTTCTTTGCTAGCATTGCTGTGCACACCGACACCGTGTACACTCCATCATATCAATCGTGAGTCTCTTCCAGTACCTTGGAAGGCTCATCGCCAACGACCAAACTAAGTCCAGAAACGATCCTCATACTCCGTGCACTTTCCACCTTTGAAGCCCTCTATGTTTCTCGTTCATCTACGAGGATGAATGAGGCTGTCGCTCAAGCTTTCTCCGGTGGCTCTCGTGCTCCTCCCGGCGCAAACGAAGGAAATAACATCGTGCGCGCCGTGACCAACGAGCTTGACTCCGCACGTTTTGATCCCCTGCTGGTGCGGGTGGTGGCCAAGAATGCCGCGACAAGTCTGGAAAGCGTCGCCACAAAGGTCGATGCACTGGTGAGAGGCTTGCCGTTTGTAAGGATGTCACTAATGGCATTTATCGCAGGTTGTGTCCGACCGTTCGGCTGTGTCGCTCTTGGGCCCAATGGCCACTGCACAACAATTGCTGAATGGACAGGTTGCGACTTGTTTATATCACTGTTGGACCAAGTTGGCGAAGCTGATGGAAGAACACACGGAGAGCGTGTCTACCACCATCGGCCCCAGCATAACCGTGCGTGAATGCCGTACGGGATTATCGTCATGTTCACCTGCATCATCAGAAAATCCGACGTAGATATGATCAGATCGTTGATCCCCTGCTGGCTGCCATCAAAAAGGAGCTCGCAGGCATTGTGTCGAGGCTCCACAGGCTCGACCTGCAAAAGGCGATCGACCCGGGCATCTCAGGAACGAGTCTGTACATGAAAGATCTAGTCGATAAGCTCAACTTTGTCAAGACGGGGTTATTGAGCAACTTTGCGCCCGAGATCGTCCGACCTTGGTAGTCGTTCTCGTTTGATCCATGACGTGTTCGGCTGATCTCTGGTGACAACAGGGTACCTGGTATCGTCAAGTACGTTATCCGAATATTCGTGTTGCATGCTTCGATCGCGAAACCGCTCGGGGAGAGCGGTAAACTTCAGCTGACGACAGACATGGCGGAGCTCGAGTTCTCTTTGAACGCCTTCCTGGCGGACGGACCGCAAAGCAAACGGAGTGGGAGTCTGGAGAGCATCGGCGAAGAATACAAGGCGTTGAGAGCTATGCGGTGGGCGTCCTTCCTTTCCCCGTTGCCAGGCCCTCGACGTGTATTAACGGTGCACGCAGACCGCTTCTCTTTCTCGAAAACGCGTCTTTGGCCTCGCCCGAGCGCACCGCCGGCCTCGCACCGCTCACCGTGCTCCACCACATCCTCGTCCGATCACCGTTGCCACTCCCACACACGCTTCACGGCTGGCAAGAAGCAGAGTACGTACGCTGGGTCGACGAGCACTCGTCGGAGGAGGCCTTGTCGCTCATCGATGGCAGCATCGCGCATTGGGAGAAACGAGATCGCAATGGGCAGGACGCTGAGACGGCCGTGGAGTACATCAGCCTCGCACGGGCCGTGCTTCGGACTGTACAACGAACGTCGTGATGTATTATCCGTGTTGTTGGAATAGACTCATTACTAGGGCTAGAACGACGGACGCGGTCCGAGTCCATGGTGAACAATGCGCGCGAAACGGAGCTCACTGGGTCTATATAGCGTGAACACTGTAAGAAATACTCTTAATCTAACGTGCATGACATAAATCTATTTTCTTCCATTTAAACCACTGTTTTTCGCCGTTGGGTGATCACCAATTTGCTGAAACAGACCGACGAATGCGGAAGCCCGCTGGTTCCCGGCGCAAACCCCCCTAAAAGACGGGACGGCTGGAGATTTTTGAAATTTCGCCAAGGTCCAATGACAGAGTTCCATTGCAACGACATAACAGATACACAATGACGATGGCACGACAGTTTGATAGTGTACACAGACAAAGACGCGATGGTCGCTCAAACATCCACTACCACAGTAAACAGATCACGAACCGCTGGCACCAGTCTCTTTCAAATACTCCTTGAGAGTCGTATCCCAGCTGTGTACCGTGCGAGCCAGCTCAAGCCTGGTGGACGCAACGGGGGTGGATACCGGCTTCTGGTAGAACCATACGGTATTCCACACGTCATCTTTTAAAGTGGAATAATGATAATTAGAACCATCTATGAAAGTGGAGGGATCCGTACCAGTAATTCCCTCGTTCAGGTAGTTCGCCTGCGGATCCGAGTTGACGTGAGCAAGTCCAATCGATCGTCATGCAATAGAGGCTTACCCGCCCTATGATGGCTGCTGCTCTCCCTTGCTTAGGTTTGGCACCGTCACTTCCGTGAGAGATGGAGAAATCGATTGGGGAGCCATCGTTGACGACGTAGAATCTGGAACCGGCTGAGCGTCGTGGTCACCGCTACGTGGAAATAAAAGTATACCTGAGTGTCTGTCTTTGGAGGTTGTAGCTATTCTCCTCTCCCCACTTAACACGGGTATTGGATGCTACGGTCTTGACCGGGAACGAATTAACGGTATCTGGAATGATGATGGACTCGGGAGACAAGAGGTTGAACTCGGCCCCTGTTGCATCGCGTAAGTAAATGTGCTGTTGGGGGCGATAGTCAGACTTACAGTCACTTTGGATGTCAAAAACGATGGCCGTCCTGCACGGCTGGCGGGGCTGGACGATATGGTTGTACGCCTCCATGACCATTCCAGTGGCATCTCCGACCTCTTTCTTGCCTGCTTCCTGAAACATCAGAACCATGCGTGAGGGGATTCGACGACGACGTCGACGAGGCGGATGAAGTGAGCACGACTGCATCGCACACAGAAACCCCAAGCCCATATAGCCATGAGTTGGTCCCCTGAAAGGGGCGAGTTCTTACATGTGCACGACACGACAATGTGGAAATAAAGATAACAGTTCCGTGGGAGAGTGCACAAACACTGGTGATAAATTTAATAAGCGTTGTCACTCCGGTCATTGTCGCGCTGTTCCGCCCCCCAATCATCTCGCCTGAGCTCGCATCAACACCTAAATGTACCTGGTATCGTCAAGTACGTTATCCGAATATTCGTGTTGCATGCTTCGATCGTGAAACTGCTCGGGGAGAACGGTAAACTTCAGCTGACGACACGGCGGAACTCGAGTTCTCTTTAAACGCGTTCCTGGTGGACGGATCGCAAAGCAAACGGAGTGGGAGCAGCATCGGCGAAGAATACGAAGCGTTGAGAGCTACGCGGTGGGCGTCCTTTCTTTTCCTGTTGCCCGGCCCTCGACGTGTATTAGCGGTGCACGCAGACCGCTTCTCTTTCTCGAAAACGTGTCTTTGGCCTCGCCCGAGCGCACCGCCGGCCTCGTGCCGCTCGCCGTACTCCACCACATCCTCGTCCGATCACCGTTGCCACTCCCATACACGCTTCACGGCTGGCAAGAAGCAGAGTACGTATGCTGGGTCGACGAGCACTCGTCGTCGGAGGCCTTGTCGCTCATCGATGGCAGCATCGCGCATTGGGAGAAACGAGATCGCAATGGGCAGGACGCTGAGACGGCTGTGGAGTACATCACCCTCGCGCGCGCGGTGCTTCGGACTGTACAACGAACGTCATGATATGTTATCCGTGTTGTTGGAATGGACTCATTACTGGGGCTAGAACGACGGTGAACATGTAAACCCTTGATTTCCGCACGTTCCGAGTACTCCCGGGTTCTAATCGACCCGCCCCGACTCGGAGGTATATCCAATTGACTGCGCGAGACACGGAGCTCGCTGGGTCCCCAGCGTTAACGCTGTAAGAAAGACTTTAGATCTAACGTACATGACATAAATCTATTTTCTTCTATTTAAACAACTGTCTTTCGTAGGTGAAAGTACAGCAAACATGGCCTGAACAATACATCACCAAAATCAGTTGGCAATCACATTCTAGTTCTGACGAAATGCTTCGATTCTATTCAGTATTGACGGGATCCGTCGGCAGGATCTCTGGGATGCTCTCCTTCCTGAGTGCATTGGTTCCTTTACATTGCTCTTCCCCCCAGGCATGGACGGATGGACGGCACATGGTGCCAGTGTTCAGATCACCAATTTGCTGAAACAGACCGATGAATTCGGAAGCCCGCCGGCTCCGGCGTAAACCCAACCCCGAAAAGACCGGATATTTTTGAAATTTCGCCAAGGTCCAATTGAGTTCCACTGCAACGACGTAGTAGATACACGACGACGACGACACGACGGTTTGATAGCGTCACATAGGACAAACACGCGATGGTCGTTCAAACATCCACTGCCACAGCAAGCAGATCACGACCAATCGCTGGCGCCGATCTCTTTCAAATACTCCTTGAGGATCGTATCCTAGCTGTGTACCGTGCAAGGCAGCTTAAGCCTGGTAGACGCAGCAGTAGTGGATACCGGCTTCTGGTGGAACCACACGGTGTTCCACACACCATCTTTTAAAGTGGAATAATAATAATTAGAACCATGTATGAAAGTGGAGGGATCCGTACCAGTAATTTTGTCGTTCAGGTAGCTCTCCTGGGGGTCCGAGTTGACGTGAGCAAGTATAATCGATCGTCATGCAATAGAGGCTTACCCCCCCTAAGATGACTTCTGCTCTCCCATGACCAGGTCTGGCGCCGTCACTTCCGTGAGAGATGGAGAAATCGATGGGCGAGCCATCGTTGACGACGTAAAATCTGGAATCGGATGAACGTCGTGGTCACCGCTGCGTGGAAACAAAAGTTTACCTGAGTGTCTGCCTTTGGTGGTCGTGGCTATTCTCCTCTCCCCACTTAACACTGGTATTGGATGCTACGGTCTTGGCCGGGAACGGATTAGCGGTATCTGGCATGATGACGGACTCGGGAGACAAGAGGTTAAACTCGGCCCCTGTTGCATCCCTCAAGTAAATGTGCTGTTGGGGGTGATAGTCAGTCTGAGACTCACAGTCACTTTGGACGTCAAATACGATGGCCGCCCTGTACGGCTGGCGGTGCTGGACGATAGAGTCGTATGCGTCCATGACCATTCCAGTGGGTTCAGAATCTCGGGCTTCTTTCTTACCCGCCTCCTTCATCAGTACCATGCGTGAGGGGATTCGACGAAGCGGATGCAGGGAGCACAGTCGCACCGGGCAGACCTCAGGCTCTACTAATAGGACTTACCTTGTAAGGTATGTCATTACGCCTCCCAACTTGGTCCATCCGTGTCAGGGGATATATGAGGGGCCGGTGGTAGGACATGGAAGGACATCGCTTCAAGTTTGGCCACCGTAGCCCCCGGAAGCTACGGGCCATACATCTCGACTGAAATGGCGACAATGGGATCGGAGTCGCTCAGGTTCTGTTCGCTACATGCACCCAAGCCGTCCTGTAAGTAGCCCCCTTGAAACAGCTCAAGGCATTACAAAGCGGAATTTCGGAAGACAAGTTCCTTCCTAGCCAGGTCCGGAGTTTGAGTTCCTTGAGTTTAGGAGACTCGAGGATATGCTGCGACATTCCGAGTCAAGGTAAACATACAGCAGAATCTGAATCCGACACCTGTATGGGTAAACAAGATAACTCCAAGTTCAACAACCGTGATCGGTCCTCAGGCCCACATCGCTTTAAAATTTTCATGAAACTCCTCTGTCGCTTCATACACCACCTCGAGAAGCTTCCAATCCCTTTTAGCCACCCAACTGGGTTTGACGCGACCCACCCCACTCCCCTGAGCCCCCCGCTCCACTCCCTCGTCATCCCCATCCCCATCTTCGTCGTCCTTTTCCGTCGGATCGTCCGTATTGATTAACCAACTATCCAAATCCTCCGACCCACCTTCTCCCTCGCCCTCACCTGTATCCGAACCCTTCCTCACTTTCCGCTTCCTCATAATCAACTGCTCCAACACCCCTCTGACCGTCATCAACGTCAAATAAAACTCATTCAACATGAACCAGACGTCGCCGCGTCGAATTGCGTTGGCCTCGCTGAATGGATGCACTTGGCCGTGTGTGTAGAAATCGAGAATGTAGGCGTTGAGGGCAAAACCGTGTGCGTGGCGCTTGGGGTGAGTGCGCTTTGAGCTTCGCTTCCGATTTTCGTCCCCAGCCCGCGCCGGCGTTGCAAGGATTGGCACGAACGAAGGAATAGCATGTTCGTTCAGATTTAACCCCCTCCTCGCCGTCCTCGCCAAATCCATCACGCTCTCAAACCGATCATCATGACCTGAATTCGCGACAAACAACGACCTCACCACGACCCTTAACGCTGTTTCCTGCAACCACCTCCCAAACCCCGCCGCCGCATGAGATGTGGGTGTCCCGCTGATTTCGGTACCGCTCAATGGAAGGCGAGTATCAGGTCCCAGTTCGGCACTGCGCTCCGAGCCGTACGTGAGCGCATACCCGGTAAATATCTGTAGAATCTCCTCTTCGTGCGCTACTAGGACGCGCCGGGCGTCTTCCAACAAGGGAGGTAAAACTACCATCGACGCCGACGTCTTGATGACATCCGCCGTATTCTCGTCTTTGAGATACGATCTCGGCAAATACCGTCTTCCAAATAGGTGACTTATGAGTAGAATGAAATCCCGCTTGGCTTGGATGACACTGCGTTTCGCACAGATCCGGTGAAGGATACCGTGTCTAAGCAACGTGACGAACGCAAAGTTGCTCGGCTCGGTGTAGTATAGTTGAGAGGTGATCCCAAAGAGGTTGAACGGCCGACCACGTTCGTCCAACAGGCGCGCGCGCCGGAGGTAATCAATACTGATTCGAAGGTGGTGCAGAAGTTGGTGTGTGCCTTCTTCGGAACGGAAACTGATTTTGGGAAGACGGAACAAGCGTTGGATGGCGTTTACGGCGGCTGGCGCGTACCCAGAACCCTCGAGAAGGTTTAAAAGACGGAGAACGAGCGTAGACGTCACTGGGAAGTTGGCACTAAGGGATGGGAGCTTGGACAAAGTCAAACGTTGCACTCGATCCATGGGGAGACCATAAAAGACGACCTTGCCAAGAAGATCATATCCACGTCTCCCAGCACGACCCGCGCACTGTCGGTACTGAGGCAATCCTCGGTATCATCTCACGAATACAAACAGTGACGACGCACCATAAGGGCTGTCAGGTATGGCGAATCGCCACAAAAGACAGACGTCTTCGTTGGCGCACTGATACCGAGTGCGAGCGTGCCTGTGCAAGTCTCCGTTAGAGCCGTTCACTTCGATGCCTCGTATAAGGAATAACCTGTTGCAAATATGACACGAACGAATCCCTGACGAAACAGACTGCAGACAGTTCAGTGAACCACGCACACAAACCAAATGACGATTGCCCACCTTTCGACGATCGCCCTATAGCGCTTGTTCATGCCAGCATGATGCACTGCAATCCCGCGTTGCAAGCAAAAGAGCGCCCATTGAGGTGTCGACGTCCGGCGCAACCGCTTCAATTCCTCCTCGAGCATGCTTTGCATATACGACGTGTGCTGACTCGCAAATGAAAACTGGGGAAGCGGTGCATTGGGATCAAACGTCGCCTGCCACTCCACCGTTTCCATCTTGACCTCGTCCGGATCTACTCTGCTTTTCGCTGCTCTGGCAGCCGTCCGCTCGCGATCTTTTGCCCTCGATAGCCATTCTTCGTATTGCGCCAGTTTGCGTTTCCACTCAGGATTCGAGGCGCGCCATTCTTCTTCTTTAGTGAGTAACGCGCCTAGAAGGGTGATGGTCATGATCTCGCAGTCTGTGGGATCGAAGTTGAAAAAGATCCCTGGCTGGTGTGGAGGAGAGGTGGGTTGAGAAAATATGCGATGCAAGCGCATCCCGGGCATGTGCAGCTTACCAGATCGCCTTGGGCATGGAGGTCACAAACGAGATGAATCAAGTTTTCCCTGAAAGCCGCGCGCTCGGGTTGGGTATTGATCACTTTGGTGGGTACCCGACTCAGCGCGCCGTCTTCGAGGCTCGCGATAACCTTGTACAGCGGGGCTGCTTTGTTACATGGATCGAACTGGGCGACCATGGGCGCGAGACATGCTTTGAGCGCCGCCTCGTATGCGATCATGTCCTTTTG
>JBBPSD010000023.1:0-97773 GCA_038093415.1 Xerocomellus chrysenteron
GGGAACGCAAGTCCGTTGACGAGAATGAGGCAACGGACGAGCGGGCTGGCCTCATGGGAGGAGGGCAACAGAAGGATAGAAATGATTAAATCTAGTCGTTTCATGGCCTCTGTTAATTAATAGGATCTGTAAAATACGTGGACTCTATTGCTCTCTGACCTCCCAACTCTGAGATCCATTCCCTTAAGAAGGATCTCTCACACGACCTGTCGACCTGCAATGTTCATACTTTGAAGTTCCTGAAAGCGGGCTTGAATGAGCAACCAGAGGTAATAGCACATCCCAACAAACCTGGAACAGGAGTTTCGCCGCATACGGAATGTACCGTTGAGTCTTGTTTTTACAGGCGCGGCCGTCACAGATCTTTTTCAACGTGGATCGTCATACCTCAAAGGTTTGTTTTTTCTGTGACGAGGATATCAGTAATATGAAACCAATCGTTCGGTTAAATCGCGCTCACCAAGTTGGCAATCGCAGTGAGACCGGAACTAACTAGCGAGTTCAGTTCCCTAACAGAGAAAAACGACAAACACTTACATGTCACAAACGTGCAACCGATAAGCATCACTCGCGTCGAACAGGCGTTCCTTCAGGAACGCCGCAACACCATGGGAGATCATACAATCACGTTCCATCTCTCCGAAACGAAGACCACCATCACGACTATGGCCCTCTACAGGTTGCTTCGTCAGGATTTGCACGGGCCCTCTGGCGCGAGAGTGGATCTTGTCGTCCACCATGTCGTCGGGTCGAGGTATATTTGGGCTTGAAGCTTCTTTCCTGTGTGGTTGTGGTACATGGCCTCCAGGCAGCGAGATTGGTAGCCTTTCTGGCGAAGGAAGGTGGAGACCGACTCGACCGTGAGGTCCGTGAAAGGAGTAGCAGCCTTGGACAGAAGACACTCGACCAAGTGGCCGATAGTCATACGAGACGGAATTGCGTTGGGATTGATGACCAGATCCGGTGCAATACCCTCTGCAGTGAACGGCATATCCTCCTGATGGTACATGATACCAATCGTACCCTTTTGACCGTGACGGGGGGCAAACTTGTCCCCGATTTGTGGGATACATGTAGCGCGCACGCGAACTTTGACGAACTTCTGCCCTTCGGAATTGGATACCATTTTCTGTACTTTTTAGAGCTGTCGACACGTCCCGTCGCGTGTGTCCGCGTCCGCTGTCCTAACTCCTCATTGTCAGGAGGGATTGGTGTTGTTTTTCCGATGATAATATCCTCGCCCTTAACGCTGCTTCCTGGTGCGATGGGGCCAATTTATCGTAAGTCCCGTGCTTCATACGAAGGGTAGTATCGTGAGTTGGCTTTTCGAACTCTTCCAGTTGTTGAACACCGCTTTTCTTCTCAAGATCCATGTAGCTGCGGTAGTATATACTCCGGAAGAGACCTCGATCATTAGCACTTTGGTTCATGATGACGGAATGTTCTTGGATACTCCACAGAACGTGTGGTAGCAAGAAGTTTTTGCGGGTAGTACAAGATGTTGGCCATCGTGTCCATTCGAACCAGAAGTTCGTGAGGTAGATACCCATAGCCTGTTTACCCATAGCAGATTGGTAGGTATTATGCGGTGACTACAGAGCTGTAAGACCATTATCAGTCCATGTCGAAGCAGTACGCACCTGGTTGTGATCGAGGAAAGGAATGATACAGGCACAGACACCAAGAATCGTACTAGGATGAATCTCGCAGTGAGTCCATGTGTGCGCATTGATTCCAGCCTTGAGTCGCGCCGCGGGATCGTAGTCTGCATCATTACCATGGGGGTTGGCGCCTGTAAATTGCAACCTGGAATTCTCCAAGTCCTCCGGTGTCATGGAAATCATCACTGTTTCCTCCTCCTCGACATCCAACAACTCAAAAATCCCTGTCTTCACCATATGCTCCCACTTGAACTCCTCACCATCGTCATCCCGGTGGCCCTGATTAAAGCCATTTGATATCCTTCTTCTGCAGGGCAAGCTGTTGATTTTCGACAATGAAGAGAGGTCGACAACCCGGCCTGCATCAGTGTAGAGACGAAGCTCCCTCTCACGAATCTAAATTTCCCAAGTCTACAAAGGACAACCTGAGTCGGTCAACAATCTGTTCATCTTTCGAAGTGCACTACTGGCATAACCCCCCTGTGTCGAATATCAACATTAGCGTCCACTCCAACAGCCGTGCCTACTCACACCAAAGAGCACTGTGTGGTTGAGGTAATGGTAGAGCTCGTACAGGTCAGATCGTAGATCGTACTGCTCCACAGGTTCGCTTTTCGGCATATTCTTGTGGTAGCTGGAGAAGAATGTGCTTGGAAACCCCCCAAATATGCGGGCAATGGCAAGGCTTTGCAAAGATTCAGAATGGGCGACTTGGTCTCACGTATATTTTACTCACTCGGCTTCATTGTGCCCGAAATATGAAGAAGGGTCGAATATGACTGGCTGTCCATTAATGCGGTCAACTCCCGTATTCCCACTCTGCCCAGTTCAAAGTCGTCAAGTGTGCAAGGAGCTTATTCTCACAACATACCCAAAGATCACCATGTAGGAGGACTGGTTCTATCCTCAATGGACGGAGCAGCCACGGTATAACTCTTCGCAATGAGCGCACCGGCAAGACAAACTTGCTAGGCACAACCTACCTCGACCTTACCTCCTCGCCCTTGGCGATTAACTCCGTGCTCCCACGTCTACCCTTCAGCTTGAGTAAGAGATTCTCGATCATGGAACTGTAGCACTCCTCCCAGGTTTCAATCCATCCGTTCTCCTGCCTGGTCGACCCGCAGTAGGTCGGAACGCCGAATCCGTAGCCTTTGTTACTCTTGAAAGCGTGGAGTTCTGTCGCAAGTCTTTCACCCAGGAGCTCCGCTGATTTCCCTGATAGGGATCCCATATCCTTGTACTCGGAAAGAAAGTAGGGTCTGCCGACCACCTCATTTGAATCGTCATCGACTACTCCGAATGCGAATACCCTAGGTGCCAAGCCTGGAGCAGCACCATGAATGGCTTTGAGGGACTCTGCCTCTCCGATGTATTGATCCGATTCAGTAACGTTGCCGAGCTTTGCGTAGTATTTGTTCCCTGCGGAGGAAGTAACGATGGGCAGGTTGAAAGTGAACTGTGCGTTGGGCTCTATGTTATGAAGGTGTGGAAGAAATATGCTGGCGATGTTTGGCATGGTGGAGAAGAGTCAGCCCGCGCTAAATCTGACAGTGACACGACGGAACTCCGGCCCATTTATCCTGGCGTCTAACATGAATTCCAAACCCACCGAGGGACAACTGCCAGGCAGTCTTCGCGGTATACCCATACGTTCATCCTTGACATGTTCGGAAAGCGGGCTCAGCAACCTTTGTCCGCCACCTTCTCAACCGCTCCTGACACAGAGCAGGGGGTCGCCCCTGTAGACCAGGCATCGTTAAACCTGAACAAGGCCGTCCCCGCCGTCAAAGGATTCTTCCCGCTTAACGAGCCAGCTGTAGGCTCAGCTTATACCAATACGGCTCGTTCACCCTCCTAGGTTAACAGCGTTCTCAAGCTAACTGTCGATGCTAGGATGTTTTCACACTTAACAACAAGGAACTCCCTGTGCTGTTCCAGCCACTTACAATCAAAGATGTCACTTTCAAGAACAGAATCTGGGTGGTATGTTCACCCGCGCCTTCTTCCCCGAGGAGTCACTGACCTTCCATCAGTCTCCCATGTGTCAATATAGCTCCGACCGCGGACATGCCACTGATTGGCATCTCGTTCACCTCGGTGTTCGTGCCATCTAGCGCTTCCGCCGGTAAAAGTTCTCACATACCTTCATTCTCCTAGGGCTTTGCCTCCCGTGGTGTCGGAGCTATCCTAGTCGAAGCTACAGCAGTTGTGCCCGAAGGGCGCATATCTCCAGAAGACATGGTGGGCATGAATTGCAATGGTCGCTGGTTGATCTTATCGCCATCAAGGGGATCTGGGCCGACAGCCACATAGAACCCCTCAAGCGGATCGTAAACTTTGCGCACGCGCAAGGCACTGTAATTGGAATACAGCTGGCGCACGCTGGCCGAAAAGCATCCACTTATGCCCCATGGGTTCGTTCCAATGCAGCTGGAACCCGCAGGACTGACAAGTATGTCGCTCAGAAGGAAGAAAATGGATGGCCGGACGATGGTGAGTCGCATATAGTCCTGTGTTCACTTGACTGATAGTACGGTATTTCAGTCTATGGCCCCACCGCTGTGCCATTCTCCGATGCTTCTCCCCGTCCCAAGCCCATGTCAGAAAGCGACGTTAAATATATCGAAGATGCATTCGTCGCAGCCGTGGGCCGCTGCAAGGAAGTCGGATGTAAGGTTTGCAGACTGTTTTCGATGGCTGATTCAGACTGACTCGGATACAAGTCGACTTCATTGAAGTTCACGCCGCTCATGGATACCTCCTACACCAATTCCTTTCTCCCTTGTCAAACTCGCGTGCTGACGCGTACGGCGGGAGCCTCTCAAACCGGATGCGATTCCCATTGCGTCTTCTCAATCGAATACGTGAAGCTTGGGCGGACAAACCACTCTTTGTGAGGATAAGTGCGACAGATTGGGCCGAAGGCCCAGAGAAGGGTGATGATGGAGAATGGAAACAGTGGGGTATCGAGCAGAGCAAAGTCTTCGTCGGTGAATTGAAGAGTCTCGGGGTGGATCTTGTCGACACGAGCAGCGGTGGTAACTGGGTCCATCAGAAGATTCCATTGAAACACGGTTACCAAGCATGTATTTTTCTCCGGTGGCTGCTGTGTCTTAGTTGACGTGTTTCCCACTCAAGGTACCATTCGCCGCAGAATTGAAAGCTGCACACCCCGACATCCTTATTGGTGTAGTTGGCTTACTCACGGACCCCGCCGAAACCGAGTCATACCTCAAAGAAGGAAAATCCGACGTAGTCCTTCTCGCCAGAGAGCTTCTGAGAAACCCTCACTGGGTTTTGACCACAGCGCGCGCTCTTGGAGTCGCCGTAAAACCTGCAGTGCAGTACGAACGAGGTTGGGCAGATATGTCGGCAGCGGCTGGCAAGTAAATCAATGGTTCATGGCTTCCTGCATGGTTGGGTTGAGAGTATATTTTATACGTGTCTACATAGATACCTTGGACAACCTCCCCTGTTTCTTCACCGACAGTAGATATCTTCACGAGGAGCGTTCCAGCATTTCTTTAGCAGCCCTGTACTTCGCCTGAGTTTCCACAATGACGGTTTCACCAATACCCCATCCCTCCCCATTTCCATTTGGTCCACTCTCAAAACCTGGCTGATAGCCGGCTGCTGTCAGATGATCCCGCACATACTGCTTATCGAAACTTGGCTGGGGCTTTCCTGGAGAATAACCAGAGAGAGGCCAGTACCGCGACGAGTCGGGGGTAAGTACCTCGTCCACAACGATTAGCTCCTCTGATCCGTTCGGCGAGGGAACGAGGCCGAACTCAAATTTGGTATCCGCCAGAATTAGACCGCACGACAGAGCGTGCGTCGCGGCCGTTTTGTATAGGTCTAGCGCGATCCTGGCAACCCGCGCATACAGTTCCTCACCAATAAGCTGCGCGGCTGAAGTGGGCATGAGCAACATGCCTATAATAGCCAGGGACACCCAAATACCTTTCTCTGGAGATATGTTTTCATCGTGAGCGCCCTCCTCGGCCTTGGTTGATGGTGTGACGACAGGTTCGTCCAACTTCTCAGACTCCACCATACCCTCTCTCAGACGGATTCCATGCATCGTGCCAGATTTCTTATACTCTTTCCATGCCGAGCCTAATCCGGCCATACTGTGAGACGCAATGTACGAACGAGTACCTGAAGACACGTCGCACCAGTGAGATACCCCCTGACGATGACTTCTATGGGGATGACTTTCGCTTTCTTCACGAGCATCGTGCGTCCCTCGAGCTGGTCCCTGTATTGCCTCACCTCTTCTGGCATCTCATCGATGTCGACTGTGATGAGGTGATTCGGGACGATATGTTGTAGTTTTCGAAACCAGAATAGTGATATGCTCGTCAGTAGCTTCCCCTTTTCTGGAATGCCCTATGGAACAGATAGATCTTTGAGCTGGCTAGCGAAGGATGGCAGAAAGAGTGTCACGGACGTTCTTAAGGATGACATCGAACACTGATGTTCTGTCGGTTGCAACAAACAAAAGGCGGTCTTCAGATGAAGTAGTGTAGATGTCGCGCACTTTCCCTCTTGAAATCAACGTGAGATCGGGTAAATTGGTGGTGAGTAGCGCGGACGCCATTTCGCTGGCAGACGACAACGTCTTGAAGAGAGGGGATACATTTCAACGCTGGATGTCTAATGTTTAAAATAAATCCGGAATCGGGACGATACGGAGACGCTACTGGGTCAAACCGGTCGCCGGTCGTCCATGTCCGACGAATCCTTTGCCTATGCTACAACACCTTTGGTCTGTACCATCCGTTGAATTAGGAGTAATCTATGTGTCATGCTATCCTTCACGCAAAATGCCGACTGTTAGATGCTTGGAACCAACCTTGGAGGAAGTGAGAACCACACGGCAGCACCTCGAAAATTGAACACTTACAAATCATACTTTACCAGGTCGTCGATATTCACGAGAGCGGTAGAGGCCAGTTGCCTTGCCTCAACCAATACCCAAACCTGCGAAAACGCATGTTTAGCTGCTGTCGAGTATGGTTGTGACAAAACTCACCTTCAATAACGCTCCAAAGTTGCCAGAAGGTATGTGCGTAATCGATTCCTGAATAGTCATTTGCCTCCCAAGCTGCCTCAGAATGGGTAACGCGCTTTTGAACAAATCCAAACTCGGATCCAACTGCCGTCCAATCCCTTCAAGTAAAAGGATGGATATCACCGTGTTGATGAAGTCACCTTCCATCTTCACGTGGTGTTGCCGAACCGCATTTAGGACGTCGTTTAAGATATCCGATATTTTTATTTGACCGAGAGAAAATGTCTTGCGCTTCACGTTTAACACGATATGTTGCATCTTCAGAGCAAACGTTTCCGTGTCGATGGCCAACTCGGGACTCCGACAGCGTTCCACCATGAGTTGCCCAGTACGATAGCCGTCGAATTCTGCAACGGCGCGGAATAGATCAAGGAAGTTCTTCCGATTCGTAGAGTTGAGCGTTGTGACCAAGCCGGCGTCGATAAACACGATTTCCGGAATGTACCCTTGGTTCGAGATATGCTGTAGCTCGTCCCGCCACTCTTCAGGAGAGTTGTTGAGTTGCTTAAGTTTTGATACTGTTGCATCTGACTCGGCCGGGGGTTGAGTAATCGTGTCAGTCTCGTTGTGTCGGGAAACGAGAGCGTTAAACATGTGGTGAACAAAATCACGAGTCGCAAGTGGTCGCGTGAACTTGATCATGATATTTCCCGGGTGAAGATCAGAATGAACGAAGTTGTCCAACAGAAGCATGTTCTGGTAAATGTTATTAGCATGATACCCCAGCTAGTGTTTTCTACACACCAGAAATGCGTCGAGACCGATGGTAGCAACTTGTCCGTCGAAAGGTCCCCCTCCGTTTTTCAAGAAAAGCTCCAATGGTACGGCATGTTCGAATTCCTCAACCAAGATATCGGACGTAGAAAAGACCTTAAGGGGGCGGGGAAAAGTTACTGGCACATTCCGCGATGCGAAGTTATGCTCGAAGATAAGAAGATTTTCGGCCTCGTTGCGAAGATCAAGCTGTTGGTACATCATTTCACCGAATACATTGACCTCTTCGGGAAGAGATAGCCACTGCATTCCGGGAAAAAGTGTAATGATCTTGGCAAAGAAAGACATGATCGCGAGATCACGTGCGATCATCTTGGCAACTCGAGGGTGGAGGACCTTGATTGCAACTGATGCGGTGGGGACCGAGGGTGGAGGGTCCTGCAGTATGACCGGAGCCAGAGATCCAGCGGCGGACTTGGAATGTCGCTTGGGTCCCAGATATGATGGCGGGAGAAGATCTTGTTTGAGGATAGCTTTGTATACCTATGGGGATAAAATGAAAGTATGCACCGATGAATTAAACGCCAGGAACCTACCTGTGCAATGGCCCCCGTTCCAATCGGAATTTCGTCGAATTTTTCGAATACATCCTGGAACGGTCTCTGGAAGACACTTTCTATAACTTCCTTCGTGTATGCTAATGAATGAGGTGTTCCATGCGAATGTGTCCTTCCCATTCTGTCACAGAGCAAGGACGGGAAAAGATCAGCGCGAGATGCCGCCCATTGAGCGAGCTAAAGATGATTGATAAAAGAGCATGTGAATCAATGAATATTAAGCACCTTGGTGAATGTCGGACCAGCGGCTTGCATTCTTTTAACAAGAAAACCATACCACCACACAGCACCCCATCGATCACCTCGCAGTTGCTTATCCGGACTCCCGACAAGCAGCATCGGCACAGTGATTATGACAGGTACAAACAAGTAGAATAGGTGGATGAACCGTCTGGCCGTTAAAATGGGTTCCCAGATGAAGTCTTGTAAAACCCCAATTATCCGGAAGCAGAGTGAGCGCTGAGGTTCTGCTGGTGAGCCGATCATGAATCGACGGGCATCGTCCCGGCTTTCTGGACAAGGAATCAGGGTGGGAGACGAGAAGACGGAAGGTAAATGTAGCCGGGGATCAGGAGAGAGGTATACAACTACCCCGCCGATGATAGGTGCAAGCCAGAGTGTCCGCCATGCCCAAGGACGAGTGTGCAGCCTGAAGTACGGCGGAGGTGAGACGCTCCGAAGATGTTGGCTCTTGTTGGTAGCAGTGAAAGCGCGACGGGTCACAACGCTTAGTCTATTGCACGTCGAGAGCGGACGAAACGACCTGAGGGGTGAAATGTGCCATCGAAAGAGCATAACTGTACATTGAATTATTACTCGTGGTGCGGTGTTAACCGGTTGATACTATCACGTGGTCACTCTACTCACCCTTCACCAAGTCACCCGCTTGAGAGGCCGATGCAGTATTTCTAGTTAATTATCCATCGTCATTCATTTTGCTCGCCGATATTCAACGTGTGACCTCCACCGAGGGCCGCTTTTGTGGTTCCCACAACAGAAACCGGGGTCTTGTTATTTAACGTCTGAGCGGTACGTCCTATCTTCGCCAACAGAGTTGGCACATAAAAGGGTTTTGGTGTTTTTCAAATCAGAAACGAACCTTGTCGCGTCTGAGGAACTTTGTTCCACGAGGCTGCGAAACCGTCGCTTTCCTCGGCGAGATTTACGAGGTGAGCGCGACTCATGCGCAAGTGCCTCTGTGCGCTTTACATGACACATATCACTTCAGGTTGCTCAGTGTAGATCGCCCATATTCAAGAATACGCGAGGATTTTGATAGTATGTTCTCATGAATATGATTTCATATGCTGCTCACTCTCTATAGCAATGGTGAATACTCGAACGCCACGGAAACACAAGCGGAGGTCTCTCGCCAGCAAGGACCACTTTGCACGTTTAATTCGCGAAGCCATACTTCCCGATCCAGAAACCTCCTCATCGAACACACAGGGAGAGTCGGGCTCTGGCCCAGACTCAGGGAAAAAGACGGTGCCCACCGCGGTTACACTCAACTATTCCAACGTTCTTGTCATCGAACGCTTTCAGGCCGCTGTGGAGAATCGTACTTCTACATGCCAGAGACTCGAGCAGCTTATCCGCACCACCCCTACATACACGCCAACTGTAAAAAGCAAGCTCATCAGCTGCCTGAGGGATGATTTCATTCGGGGTGACAAGACACGTCGTATCATCGAGGACCTGAGACGTTCTGATTTCATCAGCACACTACCTTCTGATGAAGAAATGGAGTTCATGCGAAAGGATATTGCAGAAAGTACTCGAATACTTCTTGAAGGAAGCAAGGAGCTCCAGGCTATTGGAGACCGCATAGCTACCTTTTCTTCATAGTACTAGGTATGGATCTTTGCCCGACTTGTTCATTCTCATGAATAACCACAGTTCAACTCTAGCTATACTTATATTGTCTCCCGCGCATGTCGTATCAAATAAGAGAAACTAGGGTGTATTATTTTGTTTCGCACGGCGTTTGGCTCGGCATCGAGGACCAACCCACACTGCAAACCAAATCATAGGTGAGGTGACAAGACATATCCCCGCAAGCAGGGTGTAGGTCCATCCCGTTCCAAGAGCTTTCAGTATTAGGTCGATGACCGACACTGTAGCCGCGCCCAATGAGCACCTCACTAGGTTGTTCTGTAATGTACCTAGTTGTTAGCAGGACTCCTTAATTAAAAACATGGCGGAAACTTACGCATGCTGTTACAGAAGAGCCATGCGCCGGCAACAAGTCAATCAAGAGCGTTTGTACGGTGTTCATCATCGCCACCCCTGAGATGGCCACTAGGGAAGTAAACGATTATGCGAGACAGCTCAGCGTTCAGGGGTGGCTGGAGACTCCTGAAAAGAACTTACACGCTATCTGCAGCACCAGTGGTGCTGCCATGTTAACCTCTTCCTCCAGACACCATCCGTAACCAGCGCAACACGCTGTATATACAATCAAGTGGAACGGAATCATCCGCATTCTCGCTTGCTCGATCGGGAAGTTTTCGTCCCTTGCGACCTGTTCCGCAGAGAGTGGGTTCTCTGGTTCTGTTGACGCTTCCCGTACGATCCTCTCCTTCAGCTTCTTATAATCCCTATCCAGGAGTTTCCCTGTCACCAGGCCACCGATGACTGTTCCCCCGCCAATGGCCAGAAAGCATAATCCAGTGTCGGTCTCGTTCAAGAACGGATACGTCGATTGGAATAGTGTGGAGATGGTGGTAGTCACAGCATAAAATATTGAGTAGATAATCCCGTTGAAAATCAAGAGGTTCATCACATCGAGGTACGTTAGTATTCGAAGCGGGTTGGAAAAGGGTGGGGGAGGGTGCATCTCTGCTGTCGCCGTCTGCCGTCCGGCCCCGACAATGGAAACGAGGGGTCGATAAATCTTCGACGGGATTATACTGCCATCGCCAACAAGTCGTCGTAGTGTTTCTGGGAGGAAGCTATCGAGCTGTTAAATTCATAGAAGCCACAGAGGACAACGGCGAACGCACGTCATCATGGTAAGGAAACATCCCGCAGAGAGAATGCAAAGTAACCAAAATATCCACCTGTGTCGAGCGAAGAGTAGTGATAAGGTAAGGTTTCTTCACAGGCAATAGACTCACCGCCATCCTACAGTTTGAGCTAGGGCACCTCCGATGACAGGTCCAAATGTGGGGCCAAACTGGTCGCAATAAGTTAGTCACTATTCTCACTCTTAACAAATGACATACCTGTGGTCCCAGACTGAATAACCCAAAGAAACCTCCACGCTCAGCGGGAGTCGCGATATCACCAATGACTCCGGCACCTATCTTGGGTTAACACCATGATAACCTGCAAATCATATATCAAACACACCAAGTGCGACCGTGCTCGCAGATCCAGCGGCTTGAATGCAACGGAGTAACATCAATAACCAATAGTCTGAAGTTGGAACCAAGGCAAGGCCGATGCAAGCTGCGCTCAGCACCAGCAAACATGCAAGAAAGATAGGACGTCGTCCCAGGCGATCTGCTAACAAACCCCAGAGCATAGGAGCTAAATGTGGCGGGATTGTCAGACTAACAAATACTGCAATTCAGGGGGGCGAACTTACAAACACCCTGCAGGACCATGTACACTGTAACGGTCAAGTTAATGAGCTCTATGGACTTGTTAAAGGCAGCAGCTATAGTGGGGATTGCTGGGAGGTATATATTGGCTGTCAACGGACTAGAGGAAAATTGCATCATTTGAGTTGGATATTCCGCTTCGCACAACTAGACCAGTTCTATAGCCCTCACCTGAATAACGCTGCCAGGGATGCCATAGACACGATGAACCATTTTTCAGAGAGAGTGTATATACTATATGGATTTTCCGCTTCCTGTTTGATGCCAGCGTCGGGATCCTCGGGGAGGGCGAGCTCCTTCTTATCTTTGCCCAATACTTCTGAGCCAAGCTCGGGACAAGAGAGACAATCGTTCACAGGCTCTTGACGTTCAACTCGTTCAACTGCCATATGGGCAAGATTTTGCTTCGTTCCACGTATCAGTTCGAGGAACCGGATGAGAACCGGATAATATCGATTGTCTGAGGTATCTGAGCTGTGCCGTTCAGCCAGGTCCCTTTTATATCGGGCCGCAGGAGCGCTCACATTCGTCATTCAAACGGCACACAATGCTGGAGGCATGATCGTGAGACTCCGGCTATGATTGGCAAGTCAACAACAGACGCCGTGTTTACGTGAACGTTATCACTCACGAAGGAATACGCCGTCGGCCGACAGTTACTAAGTCCCCGCGCCCGTCTGAGCCATTGTTTGGAGACGGACACAACAATATTGAGGCTATACATACAGAAGCTCATACCCCTCCAGTCAGTGGCGGGCTCCGGATATACCAACTAGACGGATAGTGGTACAGGCATAATTTGCCGTAGTATCTGAGTAAAGTCCTTCGCAGCCAGCACGAAATTATGGTTACACTCGCCGACGGAGATAAGTGGGTAAAACTGCGTGCACGGAGGTTAATGGCAGACCTGTCCCTCGAACGACTAGATCCGAAAACCCCAATTCACCAGACTTAGTCACGACATTATCTTTCTGGAGTTGAAGAATCTGCCCAGACGTAAGCGGTGATGACCAAAGTAAAGGGTTGGTGTCATACTTGATCACGGGTTACTGTGAATATGTTGCTGGGTAAACATTCAAGGACTGTACCCTGCAACATTCCTATGCTATACGGGATAGATACGACGGGGCGCCACCGACGTGTGTAACGTATCACCAACTCGACGATTTCCTTGTAGGTGAAAACTACGGATCAAAGTCAGGCGAGACGCAAAGGCGAGAGGTATTCTGACTGACTGTCCGGTCCCCCTGCCTCGATGATCTTTCCAGCAACCAATCCCCTGGTCTCAGAAAGTTCTACTACTGCTTGAACTGCGTGGGCCAAGTCACCAACAAACACGGGCTGAAAACGAGTAGTTCCCCCGCCAAATACAGGCATGAAGGGAAGGACGTTTGCCAAGCTAGCGAGTTTCTGGGGCGTTAGGATGAACTCCGTAGTCTTGTGATATAGAACGCTAACGGAACTTACCGTGAAGAAGCCGTCTCCCGGTCCAAACACTATACTTGGGCGAATGACGGTAGCATCCGGACAGTGAGAGAAAATAGCCCCCTCCCCAAGTGCTTTAGTCCTCCAATAGGGAACGGTGCTGTCGACGTCTGCACCTATGGCGCTGAAGTGGATGAGCTTTGCGCCTACACCAGATGCGGTTTTCGCGACATTCTCCGCACCCCTCCATTGCGTACGTTCGAATTGTTCTGGAGTCCCTCTCAGTAGACCCACGAGGGATACCACGACATCAGCATCCTTGAAGGCGGTATCCAGCGACTGGGGGTCTGTGACATCCGCGGGATACGGTGGAAGAAGGCGGGTACGATCTAAGTCTTGTGTGGTCCTCAATGCTTCTTGTACTTTCTCTGGAGAGCGGGAGGAGATCTGAACACAGGAAAGTTGTCGTGGTAGGTTCCCCCCCGCTGCGGTTAGCAAGGCTTTGGCGATGTTGAACCCTAGCGAAATCCGCAAGCGGCGGAGATGAGCGTCTGAGGAAGCGGGGTACAACCGAGGAGACGAACCCAGGAAGCCAGCCCCGCAGATCACTACCTTCTGGGACATTTCCTTCTCTACAGTAATGTACGTGAAATCTACAAGGCTTGTAGCGCGGTGTCCAACCAAGGCATGTTTGCTATCTTCGTGAACGGGAATTAATTTCATGACGTAAGTCACGGTGCTTTACTAGTTTCCAAGCAGTGAAATCGCGGTGATCCAAAGCTTACGGTCCTTTCGAAAACGTACCTCAAATATTTATTGGACCCAGAAAACTCCACCCTCCTCATCCACACCCCATTTCAAACAATGTCAGTATTAGTCCCAAAGATTGCAAGGGAGCCCATCTGGCACCGATCTACTAGTAGATGGGCCACCTGCCGCGCCGGGCGCATTGGACATCGTGCCTAGCAACAGAGGCAACCAGAAAAATGCTCGGTTTGCCTGGTGGTCGTAAAGGCACGGCGCTCATAACTTCGCGGAGAGTGAATACAACCAATCATTGTTCCCAGTGGAAGGGAGACAGAGATCGACTACTGACTCACAACTTGAAGGTCGAGTGAATATCTGGATCGCTACACGATAGGATGTGTGGCAGTGTGGATTCAAATTGCGGCTTCTTAGTCCCCTTACCCTGAAACCGATGGAATCGAACACCGAAAAGACGATAATCAAGCTCAGAGTCAGCTACACGCATATCCCATGAGATGAATGGCACTTGCCAGCGTGAGGGAGATCATAAGCGAGTATTGTGAGTCATTCTTGAGTCGTTTTCGATTTTTCTTCTCACTTGGCTTGTTCACTGCTGGCCTACAAAACGAGGTGTAAAATGCAGATGGTTCTTCCCTGTACGAGAAGATCTATACATCCGTATGGACTTGATGGCCCACTTCCGAGTTCACCGTCCCGATGAATCTGCGAGTCCCTTGGCCGACACGGTTCAAGTTGGGTAGTACGTGAGATTGCCACAGGGCATACTTATGTCGAACACAGCGACATAGGCGGTACGCTCTTTGCAATACGGTCTGAGGCCTCCCTTCGGAAACAATATTCACGACCTATTGTTTTCTGACAGGTCATATGGCTCCTCGATGTACGATATGATACGCAACTTGCCGCTGTGGTGCGGTCACGTGATCTGTAAAGTCACCGGGGCGCCGACTCGGTTTCCAGAAATCAGTAAGAGAATGGGTTTCTGGAGGATGCAATGCAAGGACAGACTTGTTACTGGCCATATAAACTATTTGAAGGCGGCTAGACAAGGTAATACATGGACGTGAATCGGAGTTTCTGCATTCCGAAGAAAAAAAAGTCGGAACATTGCTTGCTTCGTCGCCTGGACTGGACACCCGAAACTGAATTTCTCTTCACACCATGAATCCTCATTTCCGTCTTGGGTGGCCACAGAAGGAATTCCGCGATGGTGAATGGAATCAGCCATTTGTTGCGTCTTCGGCTTGGGAGCCAATCAAATGTAAGCAGCAATGTTTCGTGACAAAATCCAAGAACTGAGCACCCTGAACTTATCGACAGACAAGTAGTCTCCCAACCAAAACCAGACAGCGGAGATCCTATCAGGCCTCCGACACAACGCGGCCTTCCAAATTGGCAAAATACGCCTTGCATGCCTCCGAAACGTGCAGAGAGACTCAAAACTAGTTCAGGATGGCTGTTCGACCCACCCTCTTCTCTCCTCTCAATCGTTTTGACTCCACCCTCTTCCCTTTCGCCCGCACTAAATGTCCATTCCTTACGAACAGTTATACTCCTCCAGGAATACCGTCCCGAGGGCACCGTATATGAGGCTCCCGAGCTATCAAACTCTGCGTCGCCGAAGGTACCATCCTTATAGGACAACCCGTACCCGGTCGTTGTCGAGTATCACGAACATGATGGTGCGGAACCCCAATTAATACAGAGCAAAGGTCTCATTTCATAGCTAAAGGAACTTGCCTCGGAGGCTGACTTTGAAGCCGACGTGCTACTAGCTCACCTTAATCCAATTCCCGTCTCATTTTCTCTGGTCAGGACGCAACACATGGCATTCTCTTGTCCAACTGACTGCAAAACATAGCCAACGATCCCCGAGGATGATTACATGGTCGGCCTACGTAGAGTAGTTTCTCAAATGATTGGCCGAGACAGCGCGCAAATGCGCCATGGATTCGTCCATTTGGTCATTGTAAGGTTTAACCCTGTCTGTATCGTCGCGTTGGCTCATTGCGACATCCAGGACTTTGCCCTTATCATGCGCAGTCAGTTTCGCGAGCGCGACCTGGCGGTTCGCAACGAAGCGGCGATGACTATGGGACTGTCCACGTAGTACATTCATTCCACCGTTGCGCAGATCCCGGACTTGGTTCGTGTATCCCCATATGTGCATACCTCCGTCATAGTTGAATTTCCTGTGGTTGATGCGTTGCTCTGACTCTCGCTTGGCGACTTGTTTTAAATCAGTCTCACTGTTTGAAGTTTTAGCTGAGAAAGGTGCCTGGAACCACAACCCACTCTTTTCCCTACCTTGATCCGGCATCGATGACCGCTCAGTCTGCTAGACAACCCCACGTTCGTTTTGCTTCAGAATTGACGGTGCCGCAGGCGGACCGACAAAGGAAGGTAGGCATCAATCTCACGTCGTCCAATTCCCCAACGCCGGCTCATAAGCTGACGCCCGCTGACCAGAGTTATTCATTCTACCCAAAAGTTGCACAGGAGAAGGGACGTTCCGAGCGCCAATCTTCTTTCGATCTGTTCTGGCGATGGGGCAGACTCTCCTCGGTCCCACATGGCCAGGACGCGCACCAGCACTTACAACAAAACGTTTAGCAGCTGAGGTATGTCATTGGCCACGTTGTAAGCCTCGCCGATAATATGGTGTGGATCTATTCTCGAGGGAGGAGACTGCGCCACGTTGTTTAGCTTTTCCGGGATCCCACACCAAACGCGCTCGCAGAGGAAGTTGATTTTCAGACTTAGGTTTTGACACTCTCATGGACCACCTACAACTGCGCAACGTTCTTAAATACTCGCAAACGTTCCTACAAACGGTGCCTCTTGAGATTGTGAATCCACGACCGTCGATACCTCACGTTGGATGCAAGAGTTAGTGAAAAGACTCGTAGTTCTTCAAGCGCATGAAGTCTGGGGTCTGGGGATATCAACTATGATTGAAATGCTAATGTAACAAATGTACACACAAGTAGATGAAGGAATACCGCAATGATTCTCAGTCTGCATCAACGACGAGGCCACCACGTCCCCTTTTGATCCGGTCTTCTAAACCTCCCTCACCACCAAACACTTTCTTCTGCTCCTGGCTCAAAAAGCCTCCCATGCCTTTTGACTTCGACCTCGCTTCGTTTTCGGCTTCCAACTCTGCCTTCTCCTTCGCTAAAAGCTCCAGCAAACGCTTTTGTCGATCGGCCTCCGCAGTGGATGCATTGGATTGCATGGCAGCTAACCGCGCCGCACGGTCCCCGGTATCATTGGGAGGTTTCGAGACCGAGTTCGCTGGATGAGAACGAGCATGAGGTGGAGGCGTCATCCGGGAGCGCTTCGCACCCTCGTTTGGGCTAGAACTTCGTTGGCGCTTCCTCGAGTCATTGGCATATCGACCCCCATGCCCTTCACCTCTTGAATAGTTCCGCCAATTGTCTTCGGATTCATCGGAGCGGGGCCACGTACGAACACGATTATCTGGGCGCCTGTGATGGGACTCCGGACTACGGCTTCGACTCCTTCGCGAACTGTATTCATTCCTGCGGCTGTCGCGATGAGAGCGGATAGGCGACCGAGAACGACGAGCGTGAGGACTGGGCGAACGCCTTGCATAATCACGATCATAGCGCTCGTGTGAACGAGAGCGGCGCCTCTCATGATCGTCCATTGGGCTAAGACTCCGTGAGCGTGTCCGCCCCCGTGTACGATGTTCGGTGTCCTTTGACTTTTCTTTCCCTTTCTTTTCCCGCTTCTTCTCCTTCTTACTTTTCTTCGGCTTGATACCATTCCGTTCCTGCAATTCACGAAGACGAAGGGGATTAGACATCAATGCCTGGTAGGCAGCTTGCTCCTGTTGCTTCATCGCAAAAAACGGATCCTCGCGAATTTTCGAGGCGATATCTCGGGCAGTGTTGGCATTCTGGACGGCGATAAAATTCTTGTGCGAGGCTCCCAACTGGACCATACGTCAGAAAACAAAACGCAGACTCAAGATGGGACGTACCTTGACGTTGTCATCCGCAGTCAGGATTTTGTCCACACGCTTCTTTCCAAGGAGGTAGTCCTCCAGGTCATTAGGGTTCTGGTTGCTACCTGTCGCTGGAGTGGTATACATCCATTCTAGTTTCTCGGTTCTTTTCTTTCCTGTTTGCTCCTCTTGGAGGCGTTGAAGGTCCTGCAGCTGGCGTTCCTCCTCCTTCTCCTTGCGCAGCTGGTCAAGCTTCTTCTTCTCTTCTAGCTAGAGGGGACATGGGTTGGTCGGAAGATGGGCAGTAGAGGGGAGAGGATACTCACAGCTTTCTTTTCTTCCAACCAGACCCGCTCCTGATTCTTCAGGAGGAGCGGGTGCCAGGATTTCTTCATATTCAAGTCTCCGCCACCCATCTTGGCTAGATTCTGTGTGGATGGTGAAAATGAGATTCAGAGTTGTCGTGATACCGGTCAAGGACGGATGATGGCCAACTACTACTCGCCGTGACAAACACGAGTAAACATCTGTGTGGCCTCAGCTGGTCCATTCACCGGGTGTACACTACTTTATCGTACTGATATCCTGGTGTGTTCGACACCGCGGAGGACATCTCCTCGACCTATCAAGGATGCTGGACGGGAACTGTGTTTTTGTCAGACAGTGAACGGACCACTAGGAGTGTTTGCGCTTGTTTGCGTCGCCCACTCTACTCAAGGCAGCTCTGGCGTGCCGCGCTCAGCATGACACAAACTATAGCAGCCACGCACTTCGTACTCGGTCATGCCTGAGACACTGGATGCCTACAACGATGCAGCGGATACGCTCCCTTCCGAGCCGACGTTCGTGTCTGTTGTCCACGAGCCCGAACCTCATTGACACATGCCCTTGCGACTACAGACCTCCGCGTTCGATATACGCACTTACCCGCAAAGAAATAACGCGTGGAATCGCTAATCGCTTTGTGCACTCAAGGACATACATTGTTCTCTATCTAGTGATGGCCGCACTGTCGGTCACGACCGTCGCACTCAGTTTGTCCGACGGCTGCCCTGGACTTGCATTCTACGTTCTCGAAATTATCATCAACACTTCAATGATACTTGAAGTGGGTATTCGTTTCGTCGCTTTTGGAAGGGTGAGTTTTACCAGTCCCTGTGGTCAGTACTCGACATTGAGAAAACCTTAGCAATTCTGGAGATCGCCCTACAACATATTTGATCTGATCCTCACATTGTTCTGCGCAATCACCCTTCTCGTACTGGCATTTGCGGGCTGTGGCGCTACGAGCAAGGAGGAAGAGATGCTCGACACGCTGTTGCTAGTAGCTCGTAACGTGTTGCAGTTTGGCCGCTTAGCTGCGGTGATGAGACAGTGCGTCTATATTTTCCGACGTGCTACCAAGGATTGACAGGTTGGCAGGTCTGGCCAGTCGATATTTTCGCGACCGAAGCCTATCGACATATCTGCGATTCGTCGCGCGGGGTATCGTAGTCTTGACCTTGATCTTGAAGATGAAGACGAAGACGCAGAACTCGGCCAACCCCTCGTGGATGAGCCGTTGTTTGATGCACAAGAGGATACACAGCCGAGAACGATGTCGGATATGCCACGTGCTGCTCAAGCGGTTCGTGAGCGGGATCAGGATGATCTTTGGGCGGAGTTAGGATGAGTGGGATGGTCTTCAGGTAGTTTGGTCGCAATTGTTCGGCACAGTCGGTCAGTTAAACATGTCTGACAGGCGAGCTCGGTATCCATTCTTTACAGTATTTGAATACCTATTGTTGATACTGTATGCCCAACGACATCATTCTTACTTGTCCAGTTTGGTCTTCTGGCAGCGTTTTCGCTGCACAGTCACCGTATATGCACACATGAGAATAGAATGTAACTCTGTTGAGTGTCGATGTGTATCCGATGATCCTACGCAAATAGATAATATTACATGTAGATTTATCGAGGGAACAAATGAACAAGGGGAAAGACATCAGATTCACAGCTGTTGGTAACTGACCATCAGTCTGTCTCTTCCGTGTGGTACCCAGCCCGCCGCATTGCACCCAGACGATGTCTCGCAGCTCCAAGCTCCTTTTCAAGCTTCAAGATCTCGACCTGCTGCTCCATCTCACGCCGCTTGAACTCCAAGACGGCCATGTTATTGTAGTCGACATCTTCTTCTTGTGCTTGTTTCGCGGAGACGGCCTTGACTTGCCTGACGAGCGCTTTGCAAGCCTCAGTGACAGCCTTGGCGGCAAGCTCAAGTCGCTCTTGAGTCTTGGACATCAGGTTCGCCTTGACACGAGACGCGGCAACGAGCTGAGCTGTCGCCGCAGCGACCTCGTTGGAGGCGACGATGAGTTGCTCAAGCGAGTGTGTACCAGAGAGCACGCCATCAGCACTTTCGATGAGCAGATTCGTAGCGAACGCGACCGATTTCGCAGCAGAGATGAGACCCTCTGTCCACCTGTTGTTACGCTTGTAGAACTGCTGTACGGAACTCGACCCTTTGCCTTGTGCGACGATCTCCTGCTGTGATTCCGTTGCGGCCTGGATAAGGCGGGCGATGGCGCTCGTGATTGCCATCGCTGCTGAAAGAATTGAATCGTGGACCTGGAGATCCACGGCGCTGAATCGTGACGAGTCGCGTGGGCGAGACATGAGTTCTTGCAGCCTCCGGGTGGCTGCCTCGATAGCCTGGGCTGCGTTGAGCATCTCCTGCTCAACGATGTCCCCAATGTCCCCGTTGGCCTTCGCGAGAGCCCCACCTTTCGAGCCCTTTGGAACCAACGTGTCAACGATCTCCGATACGCGGGTGAGAGCCATTCTGGCTTCGCTATTGTTGCGCATGGCAACTTCCTTTCGCTGGGCGGGCTGCAGCAAGTCAAGCTTGTACGACTGCAAGTTGAGGAAAAATCGTAATCCAGCATCGCCAGCTGTCTTGGCGACGGAGATGATCTTGTCAGAAGCATCGTCATCATTGGCAAGTCGGGTGACCCCCTTGCAGTTGATCAGAACGTCTGATAGCACCTGAGCGAACTCATTGGCGCCCTTGATCACATCAACGTAGTCACCGCCCACGTCGTCTCCAAGATGAAGGTTGAAGATGGTAGCAAAGTCCGTGGCATTGTTGACGGCCTTTTCAATCATAGACAAAGTGTATTCTGGTGTTGAATTGATGTTGCCAGCCTGGGAAGGAGACTCGAGCTCGTAAATTGCGTCGTCAACCTTTTGCACGCATGCTTGCAAAATCGAGTCTGCGTAGTGGTAAGATAAGCACTATATGTCGGTCGATGTATCATGGACGCACCAATAATTTGGTTCAGCTTCTTACGGTTGTCCAAGATAAGGGTGTCGACCTGAGCATTGGTCGCTTCCTCAGAAATATTTTGATTCTGGGCAAGATGTCAGATCCCATAATGCGAGATGTACATAGTTGGAATACCTGTTGTGCCTCCGATAATTGCTGAATAGTGCTGTCCATACCTTCTTGAAGAATCATGATTTCTTGATCCTTCTCCTCGCGCAAGCGTTCCAAATCGCCGCCAGCATTGTTGAGGTTGACCAACAAATCATCGATTTGAAGTTGTTTCGCCTGCCAACACATCAATATTTTGTGGGAACATAGAAGAGGGTATTACCCTTAAGGAGTCGTCAAGTTCGTTCATTTGGCGGTTATACTTGCTGAGCACGCTGGACACTTCAGAACTCTTTGACCGTGCGGCGTCTTCTGCCCGTTCGTTCGCGAAATTGAGCTCGCGACGCAAGCGCTCAACCTCATCCTTGTGTGATGATTTTTGACGATCGACGTCAAAGCGAGCCCTGTCACGCTCACGAATCATATCTGCGAGCTCCAAATTCTTCGCCTTCAAGTCCCGCTCCATGCGCTCCATGCGATCGACCGCTTCTTGGGCAGAGTTAGCTTTGAGTTGCATCTGCTTAAATTTCGCAAGCATGTCCAGGTGTTCCGTTCTAAGCTGGCTGTAAAGCTTGGCCAGCGCTTCGTATTTGTTCCGCCACAGTGTCACCTGGTCTTGCAACTGCTTGATCAGCTCGTCTTTTGAGGCCATTTGCGCGTTAATGTTTGCAGTGCCCGCCGCCAGCTCCCCTTCCAATGCCTTAACACGCTGCATTCAAGACATTAGGTCACCGAGAAGCCAATAAGAGACAGAAAACCTACATGGTCGTACTGCGCAAGCAAGAGCTGGTCCCTCTCATACTGACCTCTCATGGCGAGCAACTCCCTTTGGAACTCACTCGCCTGCTGAACAGCTTGGTTATTGTATTGCATCATCTGTTCTTGCAAGAGCTGTTCTTGTGCCAGGCGTTCTCGCTCGGCCTGTTCGTGCTGGCGCAGTTCAAATTCGCGCTGCTGTTGCGCTTCCCGTTCCAATCTCTGCCGTTCTTCGGCTTCTCGTTGAGCGCGCAAAGCGGCCTGTTGGTCTTCGTACTCCTTGAGCATCCGCGCTTGTTCACTCACAGCGGCAGCATCTGGAGATGGTGCTGGGGGAGGGGCCGGCGTCGCAGTAGACTTTGGTCGTGCCGGGAGATCTGGAGCATTGCCAGAATCGAACAGGTTGGGTGGTTCCTAGTATTTATGAAGATAAATGGTGGGACAGTCATGACGGAAGAGTTCTGACCTGACCAAGCTTTGGCACATTAATGAGACCAGTCAGATACTTAAGATTGGAACACTCGTAGTAGAATTTGCGTAAGTTATAGTGCTGTGCGTTGAAACGTTCGCGAAGCGGTTCCAATGCCTCCTGGTCATGCGTTCCTGGTGAACGGATCAACGACTGCTTTGAAAAGTCATAAAAACCTTACGTCGGTACAGGGCTCGCAGCATACTCGTTATAAACCTGTAGATACCCCAACTCTCCTTGACAAGTGGTACCAAGGAAGAAATTCGACACTCATTGTTGGCTGAATGTCTGAAGTGCGTAAAAACCATCCTCTGGAAGGACTCGATCTGATCTTGCAAGCCCATAAGATCAGTAATAGTCTCGTATCTGTGGTTCTCTAAGCCATTGAGGAGTGTGTCAGTTCATGTTTCTTACCCTTCGTTGGGATCGTCGATGCCCTTGAGGGAAATATACTCCTCATACTCGAAGAGGCCATTAAATTCCGGGCGGAGACGGTGGAAGCGGAGCTTGGCCAAAATGAATTGGACGTATGTTCGAATTAGAGATCCGTATCCTAGCATCAGTTTAGATGATACAGGTGCGGAACGCGGGATGGAACCCACCTCGCTGGCCATCAGTGGCAACGGTACGAGCACAAGTCTCAAGCCATCCTGTCTGTCCATGGGCCTCCTTAATAGTCTATATTTTAAGCAAATGAGCGGCGATGAACCTCAGTATATGTCGGGTCGGACACGCACGTTAGGGTGACCCTCCTGAAGAACTTTGTGGACGGTGATGAGTGCCTTGAATGTCTGAATTTCATCGGATAATATGGGTTGGACACGTAGGCCACTCCAAAATGATATTGAGCTATGGTAATCCCAGGTGTATACGATACATTCTATAACAAAGTCAGACTGGAAGATGGGAGCCAAACGTGCCGTGAACGCACTCCGGACGTGTTTCTGCTTTGGGGCAGTCTCATCTGGGCTGGTAGCTTTCTTTATGTTAATTACTAGTTCTTGCTCGGCCTTGTCTTTGTCAACTGGGCGGGTGGGATAATGTACCTCGTCACCACCGTCAATGTCGAAGCCGGGACGTTTTCGGTAAGACCTGCAGCAGCGATGTCAACTGGTCTGCAATCCATATGTCATTGAGGTGCTACTTGCATGTCGTCTAAACGACTTGCTGTCGGATGTTGAGAATAGACGTTCAAGGAATGATTTGGAGAACGTGAAGGCGCAGTACTGTATACTCGGACATCAAGCGCGAGTCGTGGGAACCAGTCTAGAACTGAACTTTACCACATCAACCTCAAGGGGGGATGTTCTCATTATTTCGTAGCAGGTTCTCCAAAGGTGTATTACCAACGCTCAGGTCGGCCCAGCGCTGCCAAAGGCCGCAGTCACACCGACCGTTACACACAGGCGAGTCCTCAGGACCTGCGGCATCCAATTACGCTGCAAAGAAATCATACTGGTCAAGCCCAACGATCTTGCTTTTGGGTTTCATTCCAGTTTTCACTTTTGCCTTGGGAACATGGCAGCTACAACGTCTCCAGTGGAAGATCAATCTGATCGACGAACTAGAAGAAAAGCTGCAGCGTGACGCCGTCTTGCTCCCAAAACGAATAAAGTGCGAGCGCCATCTCCTCGAGAACGGCGGGACTCTAAATCGCTGCCATTTTAAGTGTCTCCGTGATACCAGAATTTGCATTTCGTCGAGTCTTGCTCCGAGGTCGTTGGGACCATGCACATGCAATGCTACTGGGTCCCCGTGTTCGTGAAGGTACCCATGGCTACCACGTCATCACTCCTTTGGTGAGGACCGATGGTTCTACTGTTATGGTCGACCGTGGCTTCATCAGCAAGGATTTTTCCGACCAATATGTGCGTGACGAGGAAGGAGAAGTCCAGGTCCTAGGCATGCTCCGAACATCGCACGAACGAAATTCATTTACTCCAGACAACCAGCCCGCGGAGGGTAAGTGGTACTGGGCAGACATTGATTCTATGGCCGAATCGGCAGGGGGAGAGGCTGCTGGTGTCCAGCCTGTTTTCATCGAACAAATATTCGGTGAGTAGCCGTGCAACGTTGAAAGGGCGATGTCGAATCCATGGTTTGCAGATGGTCACGCAGGCGATGCAACTGCTAACCTCAGTAAAGGTATACCAATTGGACGCTCAGCTACGGTTGATGTGCGCAATGCTCATCTATCGTACGTGATTACTTGGTATGCAAATGTGCTACCCCTGTGTGCGCATCTAAATTCAGTTTAATAGGTATTCATTATCGGTATTCACCGCTGTGATGCTCGGATGTGTCATTGTAAAGCGAAAGGCGCAACCAGGACGACCTATGCCCCGGCGATAAACTGGATCGTGACTTGCGTTGTCTTAGTGGCGGGGCCCACCTCCGTAGTCTTGCATACGTTCCCGATATTCTTCCATTTCGTAGGTTTATCGTTCATCGACGCACTGAGCGAATTGGCGATATCCTGTGGACCATAGCCCTGACGCAAGTGAAAGCGACCCATGTGTTCGTACGCATGGTAAGTGGCGGGTTGTTCCCATGCATTGTCCTGCCCTTTGCGACTTGCTTTGACAATGGTCGCTCCCTTTAAACTCGGACCATGGAGACACGCCACCCCGAAGAATAGCGAGCTTATAAGGGAGTTGAACAGTGCATTATTCAACTCCACCATGCCCACTC
This sequence comes from Xerocomellus chrysenteron, assembly GCA_038093415.1. Taxonomy (NCBI): domain Eukaryota; kingdom Fungi; phylum Basidiomycota; class Agaricomycetes; order Boletales; family Boletaceae; genus Xerocomellus; species Xerocomellus chrysenteron. Next base: position 25,178 of record JBBPSD010000023.1, read on the forward strand.
TTAACTCCTACTTTCCGGGCTCCTGTCACGCCCACTATTCTGAGTTCAGTGCCGCCCCGTTTGATACATCAGTGGCCCTCACACACCAAAGTGATAACCGAACCGGCAATCGACACGGAGTTAAGCCAAGGCCGCGACAGCGTCTCAACACTCAGGACTATACGATGTCGAACGCCATTGAAAAGCCGACCCCCACAGCGACGGTGGCGAGGACAGGTGGTAGACACTTTTGGGGGCTGTAGCAAATGAACAAGTACTGACATCGAACGTCTTAGACAGAGTCTACCGGGAAGACGTCGAACAACCTGAGGGTGGCGCGCCTACACAGGGACGAGAACGCCGCACATCGTACATACCGACGAGGACAACAGCGCAGACTGTCTTCTCGCGAGATCAACCAAATCTGGATGTCCTTCCAGACGCATGTGAGTTGTCTTGCTAGAAAGTAGGACGGACCAGTGCTCATCCAGCTGTCTGTTAGATCACCAGCTGTCACAAGCGGAGAGGCACCGGCTGCGGGCGCTTCTGCCCCCTCCGATTCCGCTGGTTCCCAAGGAGAAGCCATCAAAGGCCTCATTTCTCGAGTGTTTGAATCCTTTTCGTCGTATCAGGAGCCTGTCGACGCCACCTATTTATAAGGCAATTGTCGTTATCCCGAGTGAGAACAGTGGGCATGCCCGTCGTAGAGCTCTCGCACGACGAGCGTAGCACTTGAATGTAAAGACTGTCGTAATCAATGTTTGGCCGTGAGAAAGCCGTCAATTGATCAGTATTTCAATATTGAACTACTACTCAGTACTCGACCTTGTCATGGCAGACTTGTCGTCTGTGTCTCAGGCTGAGCCCAACCAGACGTCCAGACCATTGGCATCCTCGAGTCAAACCCAGTCTGTCCGTATACATTTCCCGGACCGTTTCCTCACCACCCGCACACATGGCGACTCCTCGAGGTCATCTTCTATTAGCTTTACTTCGCCTGCACAACCCATGCTGCAGTCAAGGTCAGACAGTAGGGTTGCCGTAGATCTGACCGAAGGCAGGCGACGCGTCCGCTCGTTGGGACCCGATTCCATGGTGTCTGGCGGCAAAATGTCTAGGTACACTTCTCAACGGCAAGCTGGATCTCGCAGGAAGAAGAATCCCACTCAAAGCCAGCGCACCGCCCTCTCCCCCCTGAAAGTTGACTCATTTCTGTCTGACTTTGAACCGGGTGCCTTCTCGGATGAATACGATCTTTGTGAGTTCTCCATCACATTCTCGCTACAGCCTCTAAACTCGTGGACGGTGTTATGACAGCTCATGAGGGCAAGTAAACACAGTCTGGTACAAACGTTCCCTGAACGGCTTTAACTCATTCAGATCCAACGATATTGCAAGACGTCCAGCGTGCCCTGCACCTTCAGTCACGGCGACGTGAACGCCTGTCGCAACAACTGCATCCTACGTCTGATGAAGTGCCATCCTCGACTGATACACCCATGAACATGAGCACATCGTACCCCTCTACGTCGACAGCTCCACCCGTCTCACATCCATCTCCCCAATATTTGCAAGTGGTCAACTTGCCATCCGAGGTGGACTTCAGCCCATCGACTCGGTCCGTACCTCTCCACCCCGTTCCGCTCTCCTCCAACGGTGGAGCAACCCTGGACTGGACAGGTTCCCAGTCTGAAGACGAGAAATTGGATAGGCGCTGGTCGATTTCGAGAGGCAAGCGGAAGGCCAAGGAAAGAATGCTGCCATCTGGCAAGCCGATTGCTGAGAAACAAGAAGCACTATTCACAGGTCTGTTGCATGAATATTCGAGATTGACGTGCTCTAATGTTTCGTGGCTCTAGACAGAATTTCGAGGATCAGAGCTGAAGCATCACCGCCGACGGTTCGCAAGGCTGCCATTGTCAGCGAACAGCTAGGGCGACGATACAATATCCTATATGCCTCTGTAGCTAGTGGGAATCCTGTGAGCCTTGCGGAAATAGCCCGCTGGCATGCTGGTTTGGCGACAGAGACACAGGCATGGTTTGATAGTGCTGAGCCCCTGACTTGGCTGAAACACTTACTTGACCGACGTGGAAAACGGCGATCACAATGGCACGTGTCCGCGCTCATTGTAGAAGAGTACATCAAGTTCAAGAAAGGTACTGCCTCATCTACGCCTCTACCACAGTCACCGGTTGCATCGTCTTCACTTGAAGCACCTTCGTCCCAGTATCGCCTCAAATCCACAGCAAGACAAATCTCCGCTCCTCCATCGGATTCCTCACCCGGCACTTCCTCTCGTCGAGTTCGTTCCTCGGATGGTCATCCCATATCCTTTGGTCCTCTGGTTGGAAAATCCCATGACTCTCTTGGTAATTCACCAACGCGCGACGAAGGGAAAGCTCGAGGATGGCGACATTCTATTCCTGCTCTCTTCGATTCGGGTAGCACCAATGCTACTCCGTCACCATATCATCACCGCAATTCCTCTGGCGGATTGTCGCCAGCAAGTAGTCGTCTTAACTTTCCTGACATTATCCACCGTTTTCGTCGGCACCCTGCAGAAAGCGAGGAAGGTTCCTCGTCGCCGATTGGTTCGCAGTCCGAAGACCAGAACGATTCCGCGCCAAGTGGACCTCGCAGAAAGAGCAAACGGAAGGATCAGTCCTATCTAGGCCAGTTACGATCGCCGCAGGAAACAGCTGCGGAGATCAATACCTCGAACGATATATCTGACATGCATGTCATTCCCCCTCTTCCAGCTGATTCTACCTTTTCCCCGACGTTCCCAAGCCATCCTGAGCAAGAGATTGACGTACTTCTGGAGAGGATGTCACATCCAGATGCTACCGTTTCTCAACCTGCACCCCTTCTGCGCAAGCGTTTGTACCGTAGCACTTCCTTGCCTGTCACGCCAAGTGCTCACCAACTGTCGCCGGAATCCAAGGGGCCTGACGACGAAGTTCAACTCGAAACGGAATATGAGCTAAGATTGAGGTGCGTACTTCGTATCTAGTTTTTGACGCAGTTGCCTCACATTATCTAAGGACGCTGGAGGAATTGAGGAATCACAATCACAGGCTCCGTCATCGAATGCAGCGAGTTGCTGTCGATGTCCGGGAGTATGAGCTAGTTTGTTCTAGCGTGATGCCAGCACTAGGTATCGCGTATCGTAGTCTCCCGATGGGGTTCCTCGATGCCTTCAGCCACGATCCCTCAGCTGTGACCGGTGGGACTCATAAACGTCATGGTTGGAGGGTTGTCGAGGACATACATGCACGGGTGCTTCGACAACGCGAGATTCTCACAAGCTTCCTCTCTGGAGTGAAAACTGACGCCGATGCGTTTTCTATACCGGAAAATGTCCTGGATAACCCGATTTCCATTCTCATGGAGAAGCTGCAAGTACTTGAAAGAGAGCGAGAACCGCTACAGGAACAAGCTGACGAAGTATCACGGATGCTGATGGAAGTCAGGGCATCCCATTCGACTGTCAAAGAAGAATACAACGACGCTATGTCTTATACATCCACCGTTTATCCAGAGGTCGATCTCGATCTTCCTCTAATACTCACCGCGCTTACCTTGTGACATTTCAGCTTTCGCATATCGTTGCACTAGAAGAGAGCTACGGAGATCAGTATCAACAAGTCTGGGAACTTGGCATGGATGCTTTGACTCTCATCCTCGATACGATCGCTCCATTCTGGAGAAGCTACGGCAAAATCATAGGGGAAGATATGCAGGATTTTATAATTATTCCCTGGTACCGTAACGAGTTCACAGGAGAGTCCAAACGCTACCCGGTGCAATCGGTTCCTCGTCGTTCTCTTCGCCATTGGATTGCTCTTTTCTGCCTCGGTGTCTTCACTTTCTTCGTCACGTTCTTGTTAGCGCGGGTTGCGATCAGATCAGCATGGCATTATCGACTCCTGTGGATCGACAACCAAGCGTTCCGTTGGGCGATTATGCCATTCTTCTGGCTTGTAATACTCATTCAATGGTTTGCTCTTATGTTTGGGATTTGTGTCGTCCTGCTGCACATTGCTGTCCTCGCGTGGTGGTTGGGATGGTTTATTGGGATATGTACATGAATTTGATCAGACCACTGTCCCGTCACGGTTTTGCAGCATCTACGTATACTATTATTATCTATATCCTACAACGTTGAGCCTTCTTGTCAGGTTGAAATGTCAGGGATTGAGGTGGGGTCCACAGATTTTGGTAAAGGCTGCGAACCCTCGGGGGTGGACAACCCGTTTGAAATGGTCACCTCACTGGCTTGGGAGGTTTCCCCAATTCGCCCTCCTTCTACGCAAGGTCGACAATATCCTGAGTATACAATCAATGTGATCGCTAAGTATGATGGGGTCCTCCACTTACGTCCTCCCATGATCAACGGTACGTTGGCTTGGCCACACGCAAAACAAGCAATCTTCGGGGGAGGAGCCTGACCCTTGGGCTGCGTTTGCCGCTTGCGCTTTGTGGGGGAACCTGGAGGGTCTTGTGCAGATTTACGTGGCGCGGACCTCCGTTTTGGCCTTCCACTTTCCGTTGAAGGCTTGATTGGTTTCATGGCATATGACGGCAGGGCAGCCTGAGACAGTTATATATCAATACCTTTCCAGGTATTATATTTGCATGCGTACGTTCTGGATTTGGGTGAGTTGCGAACCTTCGGGGAGTCGGTATGCCAAGTATTTCTGTTCAGGCGGTTCCTGAGACAGTGCGAATGTAAGTAAAACGAGAGGAGTCAAAGGTAAAAGAGAATTCGCTACAATTTCCATGAGAATCTTGCGATTTTCTTCCATTTTTTCCTTGGATCCCACCCAGCGCGAAAAGGTGTCCCAGATATATGAACTTGCCATCTTGAAATGGAATTCAACGACCTGCTTGGGAGGTAACTCCGTTGGAACACTAGTTTCAGATGCAGGGGGATCTTGTGGTGGTGTCATGCTAGGGAATGGAACGATGGTGGAGACCATAAGGTCGCCGATTGACCCAGGATCGCTGAGTGCAGAGACAAACTCGCACGTGGCGGGTCCGCGAGGAAATATCCAACGATCTGAGGGGGCGTCTCGGAACTCTATCACAATGTCGAAGTCCTTGACAGCTGGTTGGTATTGGTATTGCTGTGTCCCTGTAGGTGCTGTCGGAAGGAGGGTGCTCGACGAGTCGGTTCCCGGTGTGCTAAGTTGTGAGGAAGTAGCAGTATTACCCGTTACTGGAGAACTTGTTAATGATTGGATAAGAAGACCAAGAAGCTTCAGCTGATCCGGCGTTGCCCGCCCGGAAGCAGCTAGTTGTAACAGATTTGCAAGGGTTGGATTTGACGTTGCGGCGGCATTCACCTGAGAGATCAAGCCAGGGGGCACGGGTAAGGTAGAGGATAAGGACGCCAACAGTGCATTAGATGCCCCGGTAGGCGCAGACGATGTGGATGTCAGGGTCTGTGGTTGGTGGACTGACTGCGACGAATTTCCTGGCGCTGACTGATATACAAACGTTGTTGGTTGGGAAACCGCCACTGGAAACGGGCGATAGTGGACTTCGAAAACTGTTGTCTCCATAAAGAGGTGGGGGCCAATTTGGAGTGTGCACCTGCCGCGGTTATAGATCGTGTGTGGGGGTGGCACGACATCAGGTTGTTTCCCTCCTCTTCCGCGACTTGAGAACTTTGGAAACATTGCACGAAGCCATTTATCCCTCGCTGCGATGATGATAGTGAGCGATGGTCATGCTCTAGCGACTGGTTGGTCTAACATTGTTTCAGTGATTGCAATATTACAAAGCTGGACAAGGTCAGGCGGGATCACACATAGATCTATGAATGACTGCTTGCCTTTCCGCAGGCGATTTCAGATTTGAGGGTTCACTGTCGCTGCCACCGACCTCCCAGTCCGGGGAGTCTCCAACGGGCAGCTTCAGTGCTTGACTGCGAATCATAAGGTGTTTGTTTGGCCATATTGTGCGACACCCTCTGGATAATGCCCATAACGTAAAATCTCTCCTGAGCACCCATCGCTTGCGAAACATGAGCACGCGTGTTCGTGAGTCGTTCTAGCTTATAATTCATCATGATCAAAGTCTTCAACACAACACATAGAAAAAGGCGGCACCGTATTCCGTCCAGTTACTAAAGCTCGGCCCCGCGCCGCCGAGAGCACTTCAACACAGCCATTGGTATCGCAGGACAACCCACCTGAGGCACACACCACGCTTTCAATCCCGTCGCGATCTGCGTCGTTAGCTACCACTTCTCCAAAGAAGCCCAGAAAGGCTCGGAGACCCGAAACCCCAGCGATTGATGCAGATGCAGACCCTGGCGAGGATCTGGACCCGACGTCCGTTACTATGGCTGCCTTATGCGAAGATACGGGTCAGGGCCGCATAAGCAGCAAAGCTGCACAAGTTCTTGACAACCATCTTGCCTGGAAGAAGACCAATAAAGAGAAAAGGGTGAGAATGAAGATGTTGATGGAGGCGAAAAAATATGGGAGAAATGAGGACGACGATACTGCACAAGTAAGGCATCCAGAAGCTGAATCAGAACGGACCCCGGCCGCCGATGTAACACCTGGTCCACCATCTATACAGTCGATCCCTTCCACCGTCGAGGATACATCCGGGCAAGGTTTCGACTATTCCCAAAGCGTTGCCACTAGTCGATACAATGTTCAAGTCCGAATTGGTCCCAACGGAGAGACTATTGTCGATGAAGAGTCTTTGTTTGTTGATCGTAATGCTGAAGGAGATACCACAGAGTACACCCATGTTGAGGAGTCCGACGTCACAAAATTTATCAATTCTGGTACATACTCGAAGCGCTTTCGTGGATCACGCTGGAGTGCCGAGGAAACGGAGTTATTTTACGATGTAAGCTGGTTCCGTGTAGCTGCCCGTGTTGAGCTGACGCTTTCCCAGGCTCTGTCACAGTTCGGCGAGAATTATGAACTCATTTCATACGTACTGCCTGGCCGAGATCGTAAAGCATGTAAGAACAAATTCAAAACAGAAGACAAGAAAAATCCTCAGCGAATAAATTACTGTTTGAACAATCGCAAACCATATGGTTTGTATCCCCATTTGAAGGTCACTTGTCTCCTTACTTACGCCCAAACTCAGACATGCAAACCCTATCCCGTATGACCGGGAAGGACTTCAGTGGCCCCACTCCCGAGATACGGGCGCCGACAGCATTATCGTTGGCAGAGCCACAAAACAACCTGGAAACCAACCAACCTCCAGCTCCAGGACAGATCGTGGGCTCATCGTCGATTACTGCTGAGCATGTTGAAGAGGTCGTCGGAGACATCTCTAGTTTTGATCTCGAGTGAACAAAATATAGAAAGATTTTTTTTTTTGTTCTGATTTACTGCCTTTAGATTCCTACATTTAAGCCGGGGTAGCTCAGCTGGGAGAGCAACAGACTGAAGACATGGTCGTTTTCTGGAGGTCCCGTGTTCAATCCACGGTCCTGGCATTTATTTTTTCACTTAGTTTAAGTCTCGGAAACGTGAATTCACCAAAGCTCTGGCTATAGCATCTCAAGATGAAGTTCTGGAGGGATTCAACTCTGAATCGTGCTCATCACGCGGGTGGTCCATCAGAGCGGTGTATGTCCTCGGCTCTCCACGAACCGGAAATCCGCCTGCTCGAGCAGGTAACTGGATCGGGACCACATCGACGGACCAATTACTTGATCTAGTATGGACTTCGTGAAGTTCTGTGGAAGCAGCCTGGAGGCTCGGGATCTGACCCCTCACGTGACAAACGCGTCCGTCCTATTTCAATGCGGTTGCAGGCGAGTTACTGTCTATCCCATACTTCCAGACAACCTCGAATATCGTCTCGGTAAACATGGCCCCACGTCGTGCTGCTGTACCCGAGGAGAGCGTGCCCCCACCCAGCCGACCATCGAGTCCCCCGCCGATGGATGACATCGAGGAGGTAACTATCAGAGTCCCAACTCCGTCGCCATCGACCGGACACTAATCTTTCCAGACGCCCTTCTTTGACAACGTAGACGAGCTCCAACAACAGGTGTGACCATACCTCGCGAACCTCCCACAGCTCTGACTTCTTCAGGGCATAAACGTACAAGATATTCTCAAACTCAAGGTATACTGGCTTTTCGTTCTACCTAACGTGTCTCACGCGTTTTTCAGGGCGCTGCGATCCATACTATATCTGGAGTTGTGATGACGACACGTCGGCAACTCCTCAAGATCAAGGTCAGCCCCTTCGACTCTCTGCAAAGGGTTACATGCTCACCGTTTTCACATCGTAGGGAATGTCGGAGGCGAAAGTCGAAAAGATCAAGGTAACAGGGTATATGCGTTCCGGGGCACTCGACCTTATTGTTTTTCAGGAAGCCGCACAGAAAATTGCGGTAACCGATGTGTCTCGAACGTGACCTAGCGACTCATTCACGTGCAGGGCTCTTCGTTCGCAACAGGGGTCGAAGTTCAAGATCGTCGGAAGCGCGTCCTCGTGATCAGTACGGGTAGCAAATCTGTAGATGCCATTCTCGGAGGTAAGCAGCATGTTTCACTTCTGGTTGCCCATAAAAAAGTTTCGGGCACTCTCAAACAGGCGGGATAATATCTCAGTCAATATCGGAAGGTAAGTATCTCCCATGGATAGTTCACTGACTCTCACGAGATCCTACTCGGGCAAGTATATGGCGAGTTTCGCACGGGAAAGACACAGATGGCGCACACAATGTGCGTGGTAACCCAGCTCCCACCTGAACTAGGAGGGGCTTCAGGGAAGGTATGTCGCCTGTCCTCAGCACCACACCCTTCTCCTACGGTTAATTTGACTAGGTAGCATACATCGATACTGAAGGCATGTAAGGATAGTCCGCCCTACTATGTCAAGCTCATGGCACTCCAAGGTACCTTTCGTCCTGATCGCATTCGGTCGATTGCGGATCGCTTTGGCGTAGACGGGACGATGGCGTTGGAAAATATTCTCTACGGTATGCCGGAACACTGTCCACTTGACTACTACTCATAATTTACTCGAAGCCCGAGCATTCAATAGTGAACACCAGGTTACAGCTCCCCAGTTGGTCTTCCCCGAGTGCTCATGCTGAATGTACAGATGGAACTGATAAATGAGTGCTCCCTCCGTTTCGCCGAGGACAAGGACTTCCGGCTTTTAGTACGTCGGCCCTCTGTGCATGGCATTGGTATTTGACATTTGATAGATTGTCGACTCTATCATGGCTCTCTTTAGGGTCGACTATTCGGGAAGAGGGGAGTTGAGTGAAAGACAGCAGAAGGTGCGCATATACTTAAATACATCATGCCGAAAAAGATACGTATTCATGTGCATGAACACTGCAGCTTGCTCAGGTAATATTCGCGTGCGCTGAGGTGCTGAGGATCGCCGTAATCACTGTCTACAGATGCTCTCCAAGCTCACAAAGTTAGCCGAAGAATACAATGTTGGTAATCTGATCCGTTTTGTGTTTCCTCGTTGACTCTCCCTTGGATAGATCGCAGTGCTTATGACAAATCAAGTCCAATGTACTACCTTCAGTTATTTCTCTCCTCCATTTTGGTATTAATAGCATCTAGCCGACCCCGGGGCAACCATGACCTTCGTGGCTGGCGGTGCTCTAAAGCCAATCGGGGGACACATTCTCTCACATTCTTCGGCGACTCGTATATTCCTGCGGAAGGGTACGTGCACTAGAAATACGGAGAAGCAAGATGAAACCGATGCGTTGTGTTTTTATCTAGGTCGCGCGGAAGAGCGCGTAGCTAAACTGGTTGACAGTCCCGATCGCCCTGAAAGCGAGGCCTCCTATAAGCTGGATGAAGGCGGTTGGACCGATGTCTAAAAACCTTACCTTTCTGCGAGCGGCTGCATATCGTTTCTTAATGCTAAATGCTGCCCAATGCGCGCTAGACCTAGACCACCCGACAAATGTGTTTCCACATCCGCGTGTATGAGAGAATTTCTTTTGTCTCTAAAATACATGAATACTGTGCACGTGCTTTCCACTATCAAGCCTAGTTGTCTTGAAGCTCAAACCAGAGTAAGTCGTCCTAATGAATACCACTCTAACCGAGCACTAGCCATGGACTGTCCGGGTCAGGGATCAGGCAATCACGCGTGTTCCAGGGGCCACACGCTGTTTCGAATCTTGCCACGGCGACGACTACTTACTACCTTAGGTCTGTAATAGGTTTGAACACGAGCATGAGGTACACACTCTGATCAGATCGTTCGTTCACCAATCACTTGAGACAGATACATCGTCTAGTTGCCCACAGAAAATTCCGATGGACCCAGGTTACCCCGTTTGGTTCAAACGAGCGGTAGCATGCGGTGCAAAGAGAAGCACATTCGTTCTGTCTTCTCATCATGCTTCGCATATAAAGCTACCCAGACAATGAATAGTCTGCAAATCCATCTTTTCGCGTTAACATGCTGATCGCCACAATCACGTTTGCTATTCGTTGGCGTAGTTCACGCAACTTGCACCTTGTCATCCCTCTACCCTAACATCCAGGCTTGTGTTGACTTGCCGTTGCAATACTACCGCGTTCACCAATTCATGCTGCAACGTCGTGAAAGGCGGTCTTGTGGTGCAAACTCAGTTCTGGGATACTTATACTGGCTTGGAAAGGTTCGGACAACTGTTGCCTCAGGGAAGCTGGGGTATCCACGGCCCATGACCGGACAACTGTGATGGGCGAGTGAACATCTCATATATGATTCTTGGTTCACTGACTGCACGTACAAGTTACTATGACGAATACTGCGATCTAACGAGACACTGGAAACACGACCCTAATCCGTCCCCAGCAACCCTTCCTGATGGCACTGACATCCCCCCTTACAAGGGATTTAGTGTTATGACGCTCACTGAGGAATTTTAGCGATTCGATCTTTTGAGGTACAGTAGGTACTACAAACGCACAGATGGTCAGCGAGTGATCGTTCGCATTCTTAACAGTGGACACTTTCCGGGTCAGCCAAGGCGCACCAAACGACGAGTTCTGGGTACACGAGGTCCGGATTGCCTAATTATGCTTTTCGATTTAACTAACGAACATGGTAGTTCTCGAAGCATGCAACATGCACCTCGACGTTTGATGTTGCTTGCTACGAGCCTGGTTACAGGAAACATCAAGAAGTGGTCTTTTTTCGAGACTGTGACGAAGGTGTTCCAGATGTACCCAACCTATAACATGCTAGCGTCCGCGAGGCTCTCATTCTACTAATTGTTATTCAGAGCCGGTATTCTCCCCTCTAACGAAACGATGTGCACCCTTGCGCAGATCACCAATGCTCTATATTCATAGGCTGGTGCAATACTTACCTTGGATGCAGCAACAATGGGACTGTTCTTAGGTTTGGTACTTCCACCATGTCTTGGGAGTACTTACTCTGGCTGGCGATGCCTGAACCGACTCGGTGTTCCAACATTCTACACAGGAACAATACAGGAGCTTCAAGCCGGTCAGCTCGACCACTCCATCGAGCTGCAACGAATCTGATATCTAGTACTACGAACGTGCGGCTGGACCAGAACGCCGAGTTACCTCTTAACTGTAGATAAAAATAGTTGGTTGCCTTACGCAATACGAGGAGTCATGTGATTGACACGACGCGACGCGGTGAACAAACATGTGAAAACAATTTCATTGGTGTGTCTATACGAAACATCATGGTATTTCTAATGTGGGTGGTCACCGGTGTCACCTTCATTGATACCACCATCTGTAACTTCGGAAATGACTGTTCGACTTGATCTCGACGCGCCCTTGGCAGAATCAAGCGCTCGCAGGACCCTCCTGGATATCTCGCTTGCAGTAGCCAAGTCCAAGAAAATTGTGGTAGTCACCGGGGCTGGCATCTCGTGTTCGTGCGGAATACCAGTGAGTCATCTTCTGGCGTTGTCCCAGCCTCGAAAATATTTATGTTTCATCAGGATTTCCGTTCATCAGACGGACTGTATGCGCTCGTCAAGGAACAACACCCCGACGTCGTTTTGAAGGGTCGGGACCTCTTCGACGCGTCGCTGTTTCGCGACAAAACATCAACGGCTGTATTCTACACCTTCATTTCTCAGCTCAAGCACCGCATTGATTCTGCTACACCTACACCTACACATCGTTTCATAAAATCCCTCGATACCAAACAGAAGCTGCTGCGTTCCTACACACAAAATATCGATGGCTTTGAGGAAAAGGTCGGACTCCGTGGCAACTCAAGTCAAGGAAGTGCGTCTGGAAAAGGAAAATCGAGACTGAGGGCTGCAGAAGTACGCAATGTCCAATTACATGGAGACATTCACCGCGTCCGCTGTACCCTGTGTTCCATGGATCTGCCTTGTACAGAGGGTTTTCTGGGCATGTTTAACCAGGGGTTGGCTCCGGATTGTCCAGAGTGCAAGTTACGTTGTGAGTACTTGTAATTTGCGTCGTTTGGAAGTTGTACCGACCACTGTTTTCTCCAGCAGAAGCACGCTTGGCTAGGTCGGCTCGACCTCTCAAAATCGGTAGCCTTCGCCCAGCCATCGTGCTATATGATGAAGTACATCCACTCGGGGACGACATTGGGTTGATTCAGACCCACGACATTGCACGGAAACCTGATATGCTAATCATCATGGGCACTTCCCTGAAGGTTCACGGGCTTAAGAAACTCGTGAAGGACTTTGCGAAAGCTGTTCACTCTTCGAAAGCATCCGCCACAGGTACTCCAAGATCAGCCAAGAGCTGGCAGGGCAAGGTCGTTTTCGTGAATAAGACTCCACCGGGAAGCGAGTGGGAGGATGTGATCGACTATCATGTTTCCGGAGAAACTGATTGTTGGGTAGAAAAGGTTCTCGAGGATTGGAAAAAGATGCGGCCATCAGATTGGGAGGTTCAACAAACACTAGATGGTGACGGTGTGTTCAAGGTTGCGAAGGAATCAGCATCTATCGTCACGCAGAAAAAGTGTAAGTTCCCGATCCTCACCTCGGGGCACCTTATTCATCGTGTGTTACAGCCGCATGCAGGCGAAAATCATTCGTGGAGAATACTCACCGAGAAGATGGGGTCGTGTGTTCGGTTACCCCTCCCTTCAAACCAACATTAAGTGCACCATCGTCACCTGTCAAACGACGGCAATCAAGTTGCCACTATTCTGATGTTGAGTCAAGTCCACGGAAAAGAAGAGGCATATCCAAGCGTGCTAGTTGCCTGGAAGGAGAAAGACGCCTCCTATTTCTGGATACAACGAATTCTACCTCGCAGATCGAGAGCTCAAGCGTATTTGAACCACAGCCCTCGACGACGTCTGATCGCCAGTCAAGGGTCCGAACATTACCGAGAGAGCTCTCTGTCAAGAGACCCAGAACGAGGAGCGTCACACGACCAGGGATGTGGGTAGAAATCAAGAAATAAAGGACATCCTAGAGTGTAAATTAGCATTGTATTCTAAGTACAGCGTTTAATGTGTCATTCACAACCGTATCTTCAAGCAGTGGAGACCACCCGCTGAAAACTGGGTAAAATAACGACAGGATGACAAGACAACATTTCCAGGACCTCGACAGTGGACACCCAGCTCACTCACTAATCAACTCAGAAACACTCCAGTCCTCAAAAGAACCGTCTGGTAGATATCGTCGAATGATCAACGGGATTTTTCGTTGTGAGAGTTCCTTGATGGCAATCTGCAAGGCGTCGGTCTCACCATCCAAAGGGACGAGAACGGGGGCATTCATGCTGTCGGACACAGTCGGTGAGCCAAATGAATGGGGGAGTCGTGCATGGGTCGAGGGACATACCTGATTTGCAATGCCCGAGTCCCCAGTATTCGCGCTCGCTCGTACTTGGTCAGGTAGGGGGTGGTCACTCTGACTTTATTTGGTTGTCTTTCGCCTTGCAAGCCAGAGGCAGCAGGCTGCTGAGGCAAATGCTCCTCTCCATTCGCCATTTCTTGGTCATGGTCCGCACCATTCACACCATTGGGATGAGAGACCTCGCCATTAGCGTCTTCCCCCTCCCCCTGCGCCTCGGCCTGTTCACCCTCTGTTTGGTCGTTTGCTAGGAGATCATAATTCTCATCCTATCTGCTTTATGAGCGCGTTGACTATTCTTATGTACCATTGTACGCACGAAAGCGCCATCGGTGAAACTGGGGAACGAGTCAGCAATGTACCTCTGGGGTGGGTGAAATAAGGGTACGAACCTCGGACCATCGTAGTCGAAATCATCCCCTCCGCCACCGCCGAAGCCGTCGTCAGACATTCTATCAATATGTTTTTAGCGAGAGAGGTGATGCTGGACTTTTGCAAAGGGAAGTAGATGGTTGTTACGTAATCCACTCTTCTTCGATGCATCGCAAGATGTTCGCCCTGCTCCACTCCTGCGTGTGGCTGTCGTGAATGCCTTGCAGCGCGGAGGGATACGTGTCGACGAGTTCTTCCATTCGCTTCGGTGGCCTTGACCTGACTCTTGTCGGTTGACAGTATTATGGATCTTGAACTATCGTCGAAACTGGTCGATCATTCATTTACTCGTTCCATGTCGGGACCCCATACTTTTTAGAACCTCCACGATGCGATCTGCATCCCAGCGATCGACACTCGCATGTTCATGTCATATGCGCATCTGAGCCAAATATTCGCGCTCTGCCCATCCACCTTCTGTTCGTACCCCGAATCCCCGGCGTCGGTCTAGCAGTCGCACCGCCATCACACCGCTTCTTCGCTGGTCAAAGAGCACTCAACCTCAAACTAGTATGTTCAGAAGTATGGTTGTCTTATTAGCTTGTTCTTCGAGAACCATGATCTGATTGCTCCTTTAAACCGTTTACCCGACGTTGCGATGTTTATTCGGGAAACCTTGGGACTGAGATTCGATATCGGCCGACCGACCCGTTATCGAGCCCGTAAGTAGCTAATCGGTTAACCTTTTTGTTAGGTCTTTTGGATGCTTCCCGATGGTGTCACTGGTCAATCGGGAACGGCCTGATGGTAGTTGCTTTCGTCTCTAACCTTTCCCCGTTGTTTTCGCTCAGGTGGTATGATGCAAGAGAGAAGAGCACAGAAATGTATAGAGTGACTAGCGGCCATACGCATGGCACGTATTGCACCTTTCACGGAAGTTGATCGCCGACAGACCCCTTTTGAAATGGCATGCCGAGGATGGCTCCGGTGCGAATACAACATATGGCTGCAGGTGTCCGTTCTCGGAATACCAACTTGACCAATCACTACACTCGACTCCATCCTCGTTCGCAACTTCATTCCCGGTTGCAATACATTTCTACGTACACCTCCCCCTTCATCTTCGTAGCGTACCATGTCTCAACAAAGGCTGGGTCGATCATGGGGCACTCGCTTTGATTCCCTCACGTCCTCTGACTCTCTTTCCTCCAACCCTGAAAGTGCGGTTGCGATCTCGCACCCCATGTCTTCCCCGCCGCGCAGCGTTTCAGCTGACGAGGGCAATAGTATTCAGGATTCTCATGACAGGATCCTACCGGACGCGAGCATCTTCATCGGAAGGTACGTGACAAGCCCTTACCACATGCATGACTGATGTCAACTTCGTCAGCTTACCTTCCAACATTGAGCACGCCGACCTGACGAACATGTTGGCTCAACATCTGTCCGAGCATCCCCAAGTCAAAGGCGTCAAAGTTGTTCGTGATTCCAAGGGCGGTACATGCGCATTCATCCAGTGTCAGGTCTGTCGTTCTTCGCCACGCAGCTGACTCGTTGTTTTGTAACCTCTACCGATTCAGGATGCTGAGGCAGCCTCCATCCTCATGAATAATCTCCATGTCGCTGCACCGCAGCCGTTCTTGGGTAGATATCTTCGATACGAACCCGCCCGCGCATTTAGAACTCTGCTCATCTCATACCGGTGAGCAATTTTCATCCCACAGTATCTCCTCGAATATATGCACGAACAACAGCGCATATATGCATGTCGTGGCTTCAAGTTAGTCTGACATTTATCGTAGGAGCCCCAGACAATATATTCGACAAAGAGATGCTTCGAGGAAAGCGAATTTCCTACCCACTGAAGACCCTCGGTTTGTTGAGCTCCAGTTACCGAATGCTATGAGAATCGTCAGGACACCCGGAACCAAGTCAGAGTGTATTTTCGATGATTTTCAGTTCTCTGATAAATTATTCTAGGCAGCTTGCTATCCTGTACAATTCAGCTGCTTTGGATACCCCGCCTACTGACGAGGCTGACCCTGGTTTATTACTGGTGCCTCTTCTTTACGACGCTGAGGTAATGTTAGACCTTTCAAGGGGTCATCCAACTCATTTTTTTTTTTGAACGCAGTCTCTGTTGCGGATTGCATCTGTATTTGGCGTTGTCGATTATTTTGGGCCCCACACGCATGGAAATGAGAATGGTCAAGTATCAGCGAGTTTTCCAGTCCCCCATGATGGCCCGCGCTCCCCTGTTATGAATCCCGGCTGCTGGAAAGTTAAATGGGCCCATCGAGACGACTGCGTTAGCGCCCTCGTGGTATGTTGACCATTGCTTATCATATCGGCGAATTCTGATTCTATTCACCTCCACGATCAAAGACTCTTCGCAGAATTCCTCATTTAACCGTTACATGGGCTCATCAGTCGAATACAACTCCTCGCGAACACGGACTTTATAATCCGCGTGGATTTCCAGGTATTCAGGCCTCCCATTCTTGGCGCAGTCGGACGGGTCTTGCCTTTCGCTCAGCTTCAAGTTTCTTGCCGGCCAGCCACACCTTTCCTACTCTTCGTACGGGGGGTATCTCTGCCGTTGAATGCACATCCAATGTTGAAGTTGCCGACCCGAGCTCCGGATGCGATGTCTGGCGACAGGAAATGTCCACTGTACCAAATAACAGAAACATGCTTCCTTCTCGGCCGTCTCGACCAAGAGCACTTTCATTGACGCACGACCGACCTCAGCCGGCGGCGTCGCTTCCCTCGCGGGAATCTACTGGGCAACTGTCCTTCACGAACTGGGAATCGACTAATCGAACTCGATGGACAGACCATATGGAGTCGATGGAATTCAATGGTAGTCCGAGGTTAGCCATTTCTTTCATCCCTGACCATTGATAACACCCTTTGTGCAGTGCGGCTGGAACCAATCCCACTTCTTCGCCGTACCTTGGTCGTCACATCCCGTCCTCTGACAGCGGCTGCCATACTTCACAAGAGAGTGACAGTCAAGAAATTGATGTTGGCATTCCCCGCACGCCTGACTTTGGGACATCTCCTATCACGCCGAGAACCCCTGGGTCGCTCATGCTTCGCACACCTACTACGGCAAGCTATATGGGAGATTTCCAAAGCATGTCTTTCAGGGACTATGACAGTCAAGGTTCAATCCCGCAACTATCACAGGAGAAGCGGGATGATCATGTCGTTGATCCTACGACAATCTTTGTTGGTGGTCTAGAAATGTTTGGACCAAATGCTTGGGATGAAGGCAAGGTCCGGGCATTGTTCTCGAAATACGGAGGAATTGAGGCAGTCAAAGTTATTCGACCAAGTGCGGTTTTTCATTCGTTACCGTATCCCTGATTAATATTCCCCAGGTAACAAACGCTCTGCGTTCGCCTTTGTCAAGTTCAATAATACAGAGGCTCCTGCCAGAGCCGTCAAGGCAGAGGTGAGTATGTTCCACTTGGCTACTCGGATTTATATTCAATCTCTCAGCACAATCGAATGCTCGACGGTCGTTTAATTCGTGTGCAACTTCGAGACTGGAATCCAACTTATCGCCCGTCCTGGCGACCAGGTCTTCACAAGGGGTCTGCTTCGCAACCACTCGACGCCAGCCGTTTCTTCACTGTTGATCCAAAGCTGCCTAAACCCGGCATCGTTAGTATCGCCGTCCACATGTCAGATTTACAGCTCATTGACTCGCCGAGTCAACCTCCTCCTTCCTCTGGTGAAGCCTGCGACCTGAATGAAGTACAGGACGAGGCTGGCATTCCACTACCTGAGGTTTCTTCTACCGATAACCCACAGTGTGATTCAAGAAAAGATGTCTGTAGATCATTGGACACCGAACAGGGCGAGTCTGCTCCACCGGATGTATCGCTTGTGTCTTCCCAGACATCGGTGATACCAGCCCCAGCCTTGCCGGGGGTGTATCCGGCACCGTCCATTCAGTACTATCAGGGATGGATCCCAAATTACGCCCCACACTTTCCGTACCAGATGCCTTTTGCAGGCCATCCCTACCCTGGCTATTCCTTCCCTCCACCCGTAGCTCCGCCCCCTCCACAGAGTGGCGGGTCAGATACCAGTGGAACTCCCTCGAACACTCCTATTCCCATTGGTCCAGCCAGCGGCGCATGTCCAGTATGTAGCTCGCAGGGGTTCTTTTCGCATGCTAACCGTTCTGTAGACATTTATGCCCTATCCTCCTTTGCTTGGCCATAGCTCTGATTCGGGCCATCCTGGAGTCGCCAACAATCTCACTCTACTTCACACACAAGCTCCCCTAATCCCAACAGGGTTCATCCAAGGCGATCAGGGAATGCTTGTTCCTGTCTATCCCCCGGATGCACTGAACCAATACATAGCTGGAAATCAAGATCAAGGACAAGCTCCTCCCAATTCCGGGTCTGCTGAGGGGCAACCTCCAGTAACTTGGCGCCCGTATCCATCACCTCCTATTTGCCCACAGACAGTCATCTTTCACTCGTACATCAATCCGCCACTAACTGCCCCGCCTCCTCATCTGGGGCCTCACGCGTGGATACCGGGTCATGCATGGCACGGAGTCACACCACCCCATGGAATGCCTGGTCGTCGGATCTCGTCTTTGCCCGCTGGAGGGCCAGCCTCGATCCCGATGTGCTCGAGTTTTGAGCGTGGTTTAGTACCTCCTCGTCGACAATATCGTCGAGACAATCATGCTCAGAATCACAAAAATAACTTCGTTCGTGGTACAGCTGGACGGTTCGGCAAAGCTCCTTTCGACGCGCCGCGATCGCCGTCGGATATTCAACCAGTACCGGTTCCTCAGATTACCATACCAGACACATCCGTTGATGTTAACTGGCAGCGCTGGAACACGGATCAGGGCAATCTTGCGTAATTCCTGAACACTCGCTTTCGCTTTCGTTTTGTCCTTTCATTCGCCCTCCTTAATAATTCTTTTCCGACATGAAACATACATTTACCTAGTCGTGGGTTAAATCAGGGCCTTAACATTTCGCATTTCCCCATTTTGGTCTTTGGTACCACCTCTGGCACGTTGCGTTTCATTTTCTTCCATGTGTTGTACCGAACGTCCCCCACACTCTGATGTGTGGGGATACCACGAGCAGAATGGAACTGAAATATATCAGAGTGTAGGGTATCCTTCCTTTTCCGCCGTTTTTCATCAAGTCTCGAGAGGGGCCAGCCCTACCTACGTCTGAGCATGATCCTAGCCGGTGAATCTTTCAGGTACCATTGACATGTAAACGGACGCATTGGCGTTCGTATAACTACTCGATGCCCCCTGCTGTAGTGTGTAATGGTCCGGAAAGCCGAGGGCCGTCAATGTGTCAATGGCTCACAGTTCACCAGGAAATCGTTCGAAGCCCTCTGGGTTCGTCCTTGGCAATCGCATTGTTCAACGGCGAGGGGCATCTCTACCATGTGCAAGTCACGCAACGCTGCCCGCGGATCAAGAAAAGACTCCCCAGGCCCTGCAGGGGCTTCACGAACGGAGAAAATGCAGTGCCAGGGTTGCGCCACACACCGGGGAAATGTCCCGAAGGACTTTATTCGAGTACCACTGCATGTCCAAACGGGGCTAGCGCTAGAACGACAAGGACGCACGACGCATCGTTCTCGTTATCATCAACAGGAGCTGCTAGAAAATAAGTCCATAGTATATGTCATGTCCAAAAATCAAAATAGTTATCATTAACTGTCCAGGTGGGATCAAAGGGGAAAAAGAATCGTCATCGATTATATTGACATCGTGCCATTGCGGGGTATGTGGTTGGGTGTGAGATACGTGAAATGCAATGTAATTAATGAGCGTGAGGATAGCCGTCTGCAATATCCTCAGGTCAGCACCGAGTTCAACGGAAGGAAGTTACAAGGCGACGTACATGGAATCATGAAATACACTGCAATGCTGCAAATGCATGCGCAAAATGATTATGTCGTCCGACAGCGGTGTCTAAATAAGTATTAGGTGGGGTGTAAAACGTAGTTCCTGCGTTGTACACTGCGACAAGATACGTCAGTCCAACAAGTGGATGTCAGTCAACCAACGGCTTGCCTTTACAAACAGGGGAAGACATGAAAGCTACAGGTGTGCTTGCTATGTTCGTTTGTTTCCTGTGGTCCAGGATAAATGTACACTGCCGGCTCCGGCAATGTGGACTTTGGCGCGCACACGACATACCTACAAGAACAATAAGATCTTTAGCACACAATCGGAAACTGTACGTACGGTGTCTGCAACCTCTGCTTTCTGAAAGTTGATGTGCAGATCACCATTGGGCATCCTCGTGATCTGATCAACTTCGCCGAAGGACTTGTGGGAGAAACGATTAGGAGGAGCCATATACCGATATTTGACGCCACCTACTTGACACCATCTCTGAATAGCGTCCAATCGTCTGGCGTCATTCAGCGGAATACCACCGACGACAAGCTTCCTCTTTTTAGTTTGTCTTGTCGGACTGCCCAATGAAGACAAAGAAAGCCGAGGCCCGCCGGTCTTCCCAGCGAACAAGACATGTGGCTGCGAATCGTCGGGTTCCTCCACGAAGATCTGGTTTGGACCCCCTGAATGATACCGCCGAGACTTGTATGTGAATGATAAGCGAGCCGTTTCACCCTTTGGTGACAAGGGTGGCTCCGTGTGTCGCTCTGGGAGATGTGGCGCAGAAGCAGGCCGCAATGACGGAGATGATGCGGAACCACGGTCACTTTTGAAAAAGGGTTGGGGCACCATTCCTCCAGCTTGTGAGAGGACACGTAGTGAACCGAAAAGGGACGACGTCTTCGATGGCAGTGAAGATGGTACAGGAGATTCACCATCCTCGTGCATGGACATGGTAGTAGGGGTAGTAATGGAGGAACAGGTGTTAGAGGAAGAGATACTTGGCCGCGATCGTGAACGGTCAGTGAGAGAGTCGCCCGGACTTAAACGTACGTCTGTGTCCGGGATAGATGCGGACGAGAAGTGACCCAGAACGCTCGGTCGCCACCGCCACGAAGACGCACGAGGAGCGCCAGAAAGTTGGGAGGCATTTCGCGGTAGTGATGTTTGGAGACTTGTGCTTCGTGAATGATAAGATAGGCCACTTGTGCCTGAGGTGAGGTCTCCACGAGATGGTCGGTTGAACATGGAGAGCCTGGAAGGACTGCGAGACGCCGTGGTCCTCGGAGAGGGTGAAACAGACCGTCTCGAGAGATGAAAGTGTCGTAATGATTGGGGAGGGTCGATAAGTCGGACTGTTGATCGGGGAGTAGCTATATCTGTCGGCGCAGAGTCGTGCTATGTTGGTACTGATCAGGTGACCTGTCAACAAGAAGCCCGAGATTACGAACCTGATCATACAGAGAGTCTTCTGGGGGACATTCCAGCGCAATGTCATCATCGACGACGACATAATCGTGCATGCTGTCAGCGTCGTCCAAGCTGCGGCGGAGAGCTGCCATGCTCAGATGGGGGTAAGCGAGGTATGGATTGCTACGGGTGCCGACTGGGTCGACATTTGAAAGGTCAAGGACGTCGGGGGGAGTAGATGTCTGGAGCTCCAACAGCCAACGGGAGATACGAGTGGAACGGCGGCGAAGCGTGGCATCGACGAGAGCCGGGGCGCGTGGAGACGCGTCTGGTCTGCGAATAGTCATGGTAGAGGACGGAGAACCCCCTTGAAGAGTGGCGGTATCCTCTGAAGCAATTTAACGAGGGGAACACGGCTGATATGAAAGGAAATTCACATACGGGAAGGGGCGGGGCGGGGCGGACAAGGGATGCTGGGGGTGAAGTCATTATAAAGGGTAGTAACCGACTTGGGCCGGGGGCGAACTGAAATCGATGCGGACGAACTGAGGCCGGCGAGGTCAACGGACATCTGAGTTGAGCAACTTGCTTCGCGTGGCCCCTTCGACGTAGAATACACGAATATATCACGAAAACTTGGTGGAAAAAAATTAGGGCGATCTGGAGGCAAAAAAGACGTTTATCAGTCGTCAAAACTCATGGAACAAAGCAAGTCATGAACGAGGCGGGAAAGACAAGTTCAGGTTGAACATGATGCCTTGTCAACAAAAACGTGGCCGCGTCCTTACGACAACTTTCCCGGAACGTCAGAAAATTCAACTCCGTGACTCCTTGAGATATCACATCCTCTCCCGAAAGGTAAAACCAATTAAAATAAAATAAGACATCCAACACACTGCAGCTCAACTGCATGGCCAGGCGCTGGCTGCCACTGATCACCAGACAAGTGACAATCAAACCCATCATGATCATCACCGGCCTCCTCTTGAAGTATATATTGCAATCAACGACCCTTTTGTCAACTGCGAAGTCTGCTGACCCCGGATACAAATTGCTTCCTCGATGTGCTTGCCACCGGCACAGTCGATGCATTTGCGGATCACCTCTGCCGCGGTCGTCCTCTCAGGCTCCCAAAAATATCACTGGCTAATCGCCTTATCTCATGCAAATCGCCGGGATCCAACCCGAGATATCGCAAACTTGCGCCGTCGATGTATTGGAATTTTCATCATGATTGGGTGCAAAGGAGGTAATCCGAAGCCTACCCAGGTCTATATGCCAGCAAAATCTTCTTCGACGTGTGCAATACCCGCGACAACCCGGTCCGCGATACTCCCGAATAACTTGGCCGAAGACGTCTCCTGATATCTTTTTAGAATCCCGAATGCCTTGAGATCGATCGCCTCATCCGGCCCTCCCGCACAGCTTGACTCTGCGGCGTCGAGTAGCGTCACCAGTTCGGTATCGACCGGCAGAGCACCGAGAAACGTCAATCCTTCCCGTCTTGCCATCTCCTCTCCCCCCTTGGTTGAAAAGACATTGCTGATCTCGCCGCAACATGGGCATACATAACCACTCATATTTTCGATCAGCCCCAAGACAGGGAGCTTGACGGTCCGGGTGAACGAAAGACACTTTATCGCGTCCAGCAGAGCCACTGCTTGCGGCGTCGTAACGATGACGGCCGAGAGTTTTGAGTGAACTGGTGCCAGGTGTTCCAGTAGAGATAAATGCTCGTCAGAAGTGCCTGGGCGTGACACGTCAGGTTTTCGGATTGGACGATCATTGAAAGGGAATTCACGAACCTGGCGGAGTGTCTATGACGAGAAAGTCGAGCTCTCCCCATCTGACATCGCTCAGAAACTGACGAATCATCGCGTTCTTCTTCGGACCTCTCCAAACGACGGAGTCGCTCTTCCTCTTCAGCAAGAATCCTACGCTCATGCATGCCAACCTCGGATCGCCCCCTGCTTGAGCATCGGCATATACGGGAACCCATCCGTCGCTGCTTTGATGGATACCATGCCCGTCAAGGCCAAGCATGCGAGGTATCGAAGGACCCGTCAAGTCGACATCGAGAATACCGACGCGGGGGCGGGACGAGAGGGCATGGAGGCTGAGAGCAAGCTGAGTTGAGACGGATGACTTTCCTACACCTCCTTTTCCTGAACATACGATAACGATATGTTTGACGGTCTTGAGTCGCCGCGAGATTGGTGTTTCCTGTGACATCGCCATGTTGCACCTTGGCAAACGACCCTCGTTATCAGCAGTACGAAAATAGAAACTCCACTCTTCCGTCTGCTAAATTTTGAAGCGGGAGGTCATCAGATGGGTAATCAATCATCACACGGAAATGCCAATGCGGCCATTGGGGCTGTGTTTCTGCCTGCCATCAGGCACAAGGTCACTCAATCTTCACCAATCCTAGTGTCATTCTACTTCGGTAACAGCGACGTGGGTTTTCTGGAATACCGTCTCCATACATACATAGTCCCAATACCAGTCCTCTCCTCCACCTCGACTTGGAGCCCTCTTCCATCTAACAGGCCTCCATAGGATGAGACTCCCAATGAAAGGAAGATGCAAGGACAACAAACAACGGGGGATACGAGCAAGGGATGAAAATGGTGGGTAGGCAAGGGAAAAAAAACGCATTCAGCGATAAAAAGGAAAATGGAACATGTACCAATCACGTCATGAGGGTTGGGGAATGAACATAAAATCCGACAGGAAAAGACCAATCTGTATCAATCGATAATGGGCGCTAGGGGTGACGAGGCTTTGTATGTGAAAACGGAATTCGGCGGCCGCCAAAAATTTGGGGAGAATGGAACGGCGTGAAAGAAAAAAGCGTCCGTACAATATATATTGTGAGGCAACAACTTCATCGATGGTGGGGCGATCGCTATCCTGCGATGCAAAGCGGTCCAGAACGGTGGAGGATCCAGAGTAAATGATGTATGGCTTGAGATGCGAGCGTGTGTGCAGGTGTGACGAGGAGCCATTGTTCGACACGGCGCGCCCAGACCATTTTCCTTCCACTCCTTCCCACAGGAGCGTTCCGCGACCGACCATCCATGAACCGATATCAACAGCGACCGAGGACCCTCTGCAACTTCCCTCCGCCCCCAATCTCGGTCGCACTCGGGGCGTGCCCCGCTGGAATGAAAGAAACAAGGGAATGTCACGCGTTTACCAGATATCGCCGTCCCTGCCACGGGTTGTACCACGCTGCTGGCCTACCGCACCAGGCGCATTAGCCTGCTGCTGCTGGCGGGTGTGCGAACGAAGCCTGTGCCAACAAGTCTCAGCTTCATGAAACAAGGGAGAAAGGGAACGTTGTGAGGCACCTACATCCTATCACTCGCACGATGTTCTTCTTCCTCTTGAACGACCTTGCGCCTGCCAGCAGCAGCCTTTTGGCTAGCACCAGTGCTGCCATCGTCGGGGGCACCTCGTTGGACACTCCAATCGAAGACGTAATCGTATTGGAAGCCCTCGCGAACAAAGAGGTCACGGAAGAGCTTGCGTAAGTATGAGTAATCGGGCTTGTCGTCGAAGCGGAGGGCGCGCGTGTAATTCAAGAAAATACCGAACTCGTTAGGGAACCCGCGGCAAAGGAGGTCTGTAGGAGTGGTCATCTTCTTCTCCATGATGCGATCGTACTTTTGTTTCTTCGTGGCGGCCTTGAGTCCCTGCCACGGGAGAGCGCCACGAAGGAAGTACATGAGTACGTAAGCGAGAGATTCCAAATCGTCACGACGGGCCTGTTCGACGCCCAAGTGTGTGTTGATTGACGTGTAACGAGCAGTGCCGGTAAGGTTCTTGTTCTCCCTGTAGGGGATGTGGAGGTGCGTCTTGGGGTCACGGAACTTCTTAGCCAAGCCGAAGTCAATCACATTAACTTGGTTGCCTCGTTTCCCGATACCCATCAAGAAGTTGTCCGGCTTGATGTCACGGTGAATGAAGTTGCGCGAGTGAATGTACTCGATGCGGGAGATCTGCAATATTAAAAAAGGAAATGGTCAGTGAAGGGATGATATGGGAGGAGAATTGGGATTACCAGCTGGTCAGCGAGGAGTAGAACTGTTTTCAGACTAAACTTGCGGGTACAGAAGTTGAAGAGATCTTCAAGAGAGGGGCCGAGGAGATCCAGGACCATTGCGTTGTAATCGCATTCGGTGCCAAACCATCTGACGAAGGGGACACCGACACCGCCTGCGAGTGTCTTGTAGACCTTGGATTCGTACTCGAGCTGGGGGTGCTTGGCCTTGACTGACTCAAGTTTAATGGCGACCTCTTCACCAGAGATGATGTTGATGCCGAGATAGATGTCGCCTGTATACTGGTCAGAAGGAACGTGAGCAGACAAAGGGCGGTTTACGTACCAAAGGAACCAGAGCCGATCTTCTTGCCAAGTCGGTACTTGCCGCCGACCCGAAGGTCAAGTCTGTGAGTGGGAGCCTCTGCCATAATGGATATGAGGTGTACACTAGAAAGAGAGGAGTCAGAACAACAGAATAGGCGTGAGGGGGCAGGGCAGGAAGTGGTGCGCAGAGCAGCGTGGCGAAGTGAAGGTGGCTGACGTTCCACCGCGGGAGGGCGACGTAGCGGGGCAATGGCACAAGAAAACAAGAGATGGCCACTTGTAAGGATGTTCGACACGGTGGATCGTGTTTGGACTCGAGCTCGAGTAAACGTGGTGCCCTCGAGGCGCTCAGCGTCGTTGGATGCTGTGGCAACGACGACGGGGGGTGGAAAAGAAGGGGGACTCACCGAGGAGATAAAGTAAAGGACGAGAGGTGGAAGAGGAGCGATGGGAGGAGCAGCGAGAAGAAGAGGAAGAGAGGGAGGACGACTTTGAGAGAAACAACAGTGGCCCCCGTGGGAACAAAGGACACTGCCGGAGGAGAGCGGAGTTTGAACTAGTCGATAATCAACACAATGCTACTGCGCTGTGTCAAATCAGTAATACAATGGCAATGGAAGCGTACATCTTTATCTAGCGTGAAACTGTCGAGGCTGTTCGCGTCGCTGTTTGGCGCGCGACCGCTTGAAGTGGAAGAAGGGCGGGTGCAATCGAGCCCATCGTCAAGGGAATCCATTCTCGTCGTCACCCACCTCTCTTGCCCCGCACTTTCTTTTCGTAACAGTCATTCCCTCAAATTTCATGGCCTACCAACGGCACAACGATCCTTACTATGGCCAGGCGCCGCCACGGGGCCTGGTTCCAGACTACCCACCACCAGCACCCGTAAACCACAACCAGTACAACGACTACGATACCCAATGGGATACCAAGTCTGCACAATCTAGTTTTCATGGCTCCCAGGCCCATCTCAATCCCGAATATAATACGAGCCATCCAAACCTTCATTATGCAACCTCTCCCGTGAACTACCATGCTTATCAGCCCAATTATCCTCCCGTGCAACCCCCGCATATGGTCAGGGAGATGAGCATGGGCTACTCTGTCGCAAGAGAAAACCTCATGAAGCGCCGCTCCGTGCGCCAAGTCGAGCTTCAGCACGGCAATCTAGTGCTCGATGTCCACGTCCCGAGTCACATCGTCCCGAAAGGAATGTCCGACGTCGAGGAAATGACAAAGATGAGGTACACCGCTGCCACATGCGACCCAGACGAATTCATGCGCAAAAAGTATTCCCTTCGACCCTATCTATACGGTCGTCATACCGAGCTCTTCATCGTGATGACAATGTACAACGAAGACGAAGACCTTTTCGTCAAGACTATGAATGCGTATGCTCCGCTCCCCGTTTAATGACATCATCTATCATCTTTCCCCAGAGTTATCAAGAACATTGCCCACCTCTGTACCAGGAACCGTTCCAAAACTTGGGGTCCGGACGGCTGGAAGAAAGTTGTCGTTTGTGTTGTCTCCGACGGACGCAACAAGATCCACAAGCGCACCTTACAAGTCCTTACACTAGTACAGTAGTTGCCATCTTCATTGACCGCCATTTCGCTAACCGCCGCGCTAGATGGGTTGTTACCAGGAAGGAATTGCCAAGGACTCTGTAGCAGGCAAAGACGTGACCGCACACATTTTCGAGTGAGTGCTCTCGTTAGCGCCATGTGGTCGTCGATAGAGAACACCTTCACCATGTCAGATACACCACAAATGTCGTCGTGACAGCGTCCGGCGAGGTTTCGTCCGGTGCCTGCCCAGTCCAGGTTCTGTTTTGTTTGAAAGAACAGAACAAGAAAAAGTTGAACAGTCACCGGTGGTTCTTCAATGCTTTTGGTCCTTTGATCAAACCTAATGGTGCGTGAAAATCGTCCCAGTTCGGAGCTTGTTTCTCTGAGAAAGGTGGTGTCTACCAGTTTGCGTACTCTTGGATGTTGGGACAAAGCCGACTGGCACTTCAATCTACGACCTCTGGAAATGTGAGTGATGTTTATTATCCCGTTTCTTGCTGACCGCCTTGCAGGCTTTGATACGCACTCGAATGTTGGAGGAGCATGTGGAGAGTAGGTCACACTATCGGATAGTGGATACATGCTCAACGGAATTTTACTCCCAGAATTTGTGTCGATACTGGTAGAGGTTGCTCGCTGTTACTCACTAGTCCTCTAGCTGCCTCGCAGAACTTCGAGGTACAGTGGCCCCTCTCTGCCCCTTCCTCGTCTAACAGATGTATTTAGTACAAAATGTCCAACATTCTTGACAAACCACTTGAAGTATGGTGATGGCTTACTTTATTTGCTCAGCTAACCGTAACTCCGTGGCAGAGCGTCTTCGGGTACATTAGTGTGTTGCCGGGTGCTTTCAGTGCATACAGATACAAGGCTCTTCTGAATGGACCTGATGGTAAGGGCCCACTCGCATCGTACTTTAAGGGCGAGGCGATGCACGGTGGGGGCGTCAGCGGTGCTGGACTTTTCGGTCAGTCTGCCTGCCAGAAGTCCCTTTTGACGGCTATTAACACAACCCTCAGAACGCAACATGTATCTTGCTGAAGATCGTATCTTGTGCTTCGAAATTGTAACGAAGAAACGTGAAGGATGGATGTGAGTTTGTTCAACTGACTGTCGACTTGTAAACTCAGTACTTGCAGCTTGAAATACGTGAAAAGTGCCAAGGCGTCTACTGACGTACCCACAACGGTCAGTTGGAAACCTTTCAGTTCGATATTTCTCCCTGACTCTTTGTCAGGTTCCTGAATTTATCTCACAACGTCGTAGATGGTTGAACGGATCACTCTTCGCTTCGATTCACTCGACAATATTCTTCTACAAGATTTGGACATCAGGGCAGAATCCCATCCGGATGCTTGTTCTGCAGGTATTTGAACTTGTCTTGGCCCAGTTACAACGTGACCAAGTGATCAACCCCGTGTCACTCAGATTGAATTCATCTACAACGCCGTTCAGCTTTTTTTTACCTGGACTGCTCTTGCCAATTTTTACCTTGCCTTTTTCTTTGTGAGTACTCAAATTAGCATTTTATTTCAGACATTGAGCAGTGATTAGTTGGTTTCTTCTGCGACAGCACCTGGTCAGAATAACGCGTTTAACTTTCTCAGCTCAGGGGTTGGTCAAGTTATCTTTGAGGTGTTCTTGAAGGTCAACTGTCTGGTGTTCGCATGGTAATTTGAAGATTCTAACCCGTCTTTTAGCTTTACGTGGCCCTCCTCTTTGTCACGACAGTATGTTCCCTAGGGAATCGACCTCAAGTGGGTTGGTCGTAAATTTGTGATGACAAGCAGCTAAGATACTCGTACAGGGATCAAAATGGATTTATGCACTTGCCATGATCCTCTTTGGCTTCTGCAACGTCATCACTTTGTGGTGCGCCGGCTACACGGTTTACCTCGCTGTTCCTCATTCCATCTCCGGCTGGGAAAACATTGGCAAGTATGTACAAACCTACTCTACTCAGTGTTGCCGGCTGAATGTTACAAAGTCTGATCGCTACCAACCAAACGTTCCGTGAGATTGTGATTTCTCTAGCGGCAACCTATGGCCTCTACTTCATCTCCTCATTCATGCATTTCGAACCGTGGCACATGTTCACTTCATTCGTCCAGTATATGTTCCTTTTGCCCAGTTGTAAGTTTGTTTCCAATCATTGTATAACCAAAAATACTGATCGGATTGTAAAAAGATGTGAACATTCTGAGTGAGTGGTTTTGGAACTAGCCTCCATGAAAGTATATAACAACCCTTGAATTGCTCATTAGTGATGTATGCTATGTGTAACTTGCACGATGTCACATGGTACGAATTTCCGTTTTCTTGATTCCGAGTGGGGACTTATGCTATGCAGGGGTACCAAAGGCGACAACACTGCTGCAAAGGATCTGGGTGGCGCGAAGAAGATCAAAGGCGATGGTGGCAAAGAGATGATGGAAGTCGAAATCCCTACTGCCCGTGAAGACGTTGATCAATTGTGGGCCGCGTCACGTGCCGCACTCAAAGTGAAGCCACCGGAGACCAAGGAGCACCGTGATGCAGCAACCAAACAGTCCGACCATGATCGCAGCAGTCGTACGAATGTAGTTCTTACATGGGTCGCCACCAACATGTAAGTGTCGTCTTTTTCATGTCACCTCCACCTAATTAATATGTAATCAGGGTCATGATCCTCATCTTTACATCCACCGCCTTTTTGGATTGGGTGAATACGCACCTCGACACAGGATCGTCTACTTTCAACCCATATCTTACCTTCCTTTTCTTTGCGCTGTGAGTTCCGTGATGACTTGCAGGTCCACAGTGCTGACGCCGTCTCATGGCACCTTGCGCAGTGCTGGATTGTCTGCCGTCCGCTTTCTTGGTTCCCTGCTGTACCTGATCTTCAGATTCATCGGATTTTGAAAGGGTCGCGCCCTAGACTCACTAATTTCCGGTGTTGATTTGTACCACACGAGGCACTTTCCAATCACCGTTGATAATTTTAGTTCTTCGTTATATGATACCGCGTACCCTGTACCTTTTACACCCTTGAGCGGGTTTCGTTCTTGATTCGATGTGATATCACTCTTTCTATCATTGTAGATCTTGGAGATGACATACGGATTACTTATTACTTTCATTTACTACATGTTCTAGTATTCTGAAACGGTTGTAAAGGCAGCTTGACGTTGTCGAAACTTGATCTCAAACACATGTTTCAAGCTCAGTTCCTGGTCTAGTCTTCATGAGTAGGTGTTTTTGGGAGATCCTCGACAGCGGGGACTGGTGTTCCCTTCTTAGACTAAGCATCGTTCCCAGAAACCGTCACGCACAGCAATTCTATGGTGAAAGAAATGTCTGTGCAAGTTAGCAGGCGTACAGCCGCAGAGAAGTTGTACGCTCTGAGGAACGCAAAGTCGACGATCTTTATGATGACCCATCGCGCAAAATGATGCCAATCCAATCATCCACCACGATCAGCGCGTCTTGCTGCTATTCGACGCCGTAGTGTCACGAGCAGGTTTCATGACGGAATGTCCCTGACATACAGCGGTAGCGTCGGAGAATCTGAGACACGGTTCACCCTTCCCGAATTGCAGCGCTTGTGGGAGAAGAGAGCAAGTCTCGTCAGTTAATTCCGAGCACCTTGTGTCCACAATCAAAAATTATATGAAACTTATGCATAGGTCAGACCCATCTAATAATGTCCGAAGTTCCTAACCAAAACGGTCTGAGGATCGCTGGGAGATCAAGACCTGATGGTTTCCCTTTTTCATCGAAGTGTACCCCGTTCTCTAGTAAAGCGATGATTAATCGTGGGATGGCTGCGGCAGTGCCATTGAGGGTGTGTGCGAAGGGGATGGGTGCATGCGTCTGACTGGATGGTGCAGAACGCCGTCGATATCGAATGTGAAGACGTCGCGCCTGATAGTCCGTGCAATTCGAAGCTGAAGAGATTTCGCCCCAGGCGCCTCTCCCAGGCATCCACGCTTCCATGTCGTATTTTCTATACGCACTCGCACCAAGTTCTTCTGTGGGCATATCCAAAATACTGAGAAGAACGTAAAGAAAACATTGAGCAACCGTCATGGGGTTTCAATGGGCAGTCTTACCGGAATGGGAAGTTCAGCCCCTCGAAAATCTCTACCTGGATGTTCCGGATTTCTTCCAGGTACTGTTCACTTGAGTCCTCTTCGCACACAACAAAAAGCTCAACTTTTGAGAATTGATGGACACGATACAGGCCACGAGTGTCAGCACCACGGGAACCAGCCTCGGCTCTGAACGAACGACCGAGCCCGACCACCTTCACCGGCAGGGTATTCTCGGCAAAAATCTTGTTGGCGAACATCCCAGCAAGAGGGATTTCAGCTGTACCTGAGAGTACAAGCTCAGGAGATGAGTCCGCAATCTGATATATTTGAGAAGCAGGATGGTCGGAATTGTAGTCTCTGGGTTGGAATCCACAACGCAGGGCGACGTCTTCGCGAACTACGTCAGGCGTCATCACGAACTGAAAGCCATGTTTCAGTGCGATAGATATCGCATAGTTTGTGAGAGCATTCTCGAGCAAAGCGGCTTCTTTGAGCAAGTAGTACCATGAGGACCCTGTCACGACCGCTGCAGCCTCAAAATCGAACAACCCCAGTGCACGGCCGATGGCAACGTGATCACGTTCCGGGCTGGGCGGCGTGGCAGGGGGACCATGAGTAGATAAAATAACGGCGGCATCCTCGGGGCCAATAGGAACTTTTGGATGCGTATCGTTTGGTAAATGCAACGCGAGCCCCAAGAGCGTCTCCTCCACGGCAGCTAATTTCTCCTCGAGCAGAATGACTTCGGCTTTCAATGCTTTCGCCTCGCCAAGTACAGACCGCTTTTCCGTTGGGTCCTTGATTGTACGAATGCGGTCGCCAAGAACGGATTGTCCGTGCCGCTTGAAGTCCAGTTGGCCAGAAAGTTCCTTTTGCTCTGCGTAGGAGCGGGCGATGGACTGCAATGCACCGACTGGCAAAGGAAACTTTCGGTTGAAAGCGTTGTGTGACTTGTACACTATAGACTCTGAGATGTCGCGATAGTCAAGTCGAGGTTTCGGAAGGACTGTGCTGGTCGGCGGAGCATTTGCGGCATTCTTTGAAGCGAACCTCTTGGTCGTGGTCGCTTTTAGGAGGGCTCAGCGTGCGGGAAAGCGAGGAAATGAGTGATATACCTGAACTGAACAGCGAGCTGGACTGGACGCGACGCTGGCAGACGCGGGCGACGATCGAATGCATACGGCATCCAGACTCGGATGGACTGGGCATCCCTAAAACGCGGTCTGTCGCGCGTCACGCCTGTCACGCCTATTTTGCGCGTCGCGTCCTACTCTCCCATTGCAATGGCCTCGACTTCAGCAAAAGGCAAAGCACCAGCGAACGGTACGAGTAATGCGTACGAGCTACCTTGGTCAGTTTCTTCGCTTCTTCAGAAAGAAACAACCTACATCCTTGCCCAGGGTTGAAAAGTACAGGCCACAAACGTTGGACGATGTCGTCGGCAATGCCGACACGATCGAACGCTTGAAAGTGATAGCAAGAGACGGAAATTGCCCGCATATCATTATTTCGGTACATTCTCACTTGCTCCTCACGCGAACCGTACGTGGTAACGTCTCATCCACAGGGCCTACCGGGTATCGGTAAGACAACGAGCATCCATTGTCTGGCACACCAACTACTTGGAGATGCATATAAAGAGGGTGTATTAGAGTTGAATGCCTCTGACGAAAGGTTCGCATTTGATCACTCGCTGCAGACATTACTTCACACCCTCGTTCGGTAGAGGTATCGATGTTGTGCGGAACAAAATAAAGGCATTCGCGCAGAAGAAAGTGACCCTCCCGCACGGAAGACACAAAATCGTCATACTTGACGAAGCCGATAGGTCAGTGTGATGATTGTTGGAAGATGCATCTCACCCCAGTTCTAGTATGACAGCCGGCGCTCAACAAGCGCTCCGTAGAACAATGGAGATATATTCCAACACTACACGTTTCTGTCTGGCCTGCAACTTGTCCAGCAAAATCATAGAACCTATACAGAGTCGCTGCGCCATCCTACGTTATGCCAAACTAAGGGACACCGAGATACTGAAGCGTCTACTCGAAATATGCGAGATGGAGAAGGTGAAGCGGGCCTTGGATGTTCCACTGCAAGTGTGTACTTACTGCCAGACAAACAGGTTGAATACAACGATGATGGTTTAACCGCACTCATCTTCACGAGCGAGGGCGACATGCGACAAGCCGTTAACAACCTGCAGTCCACTCATTCCGGTTTTGGATTTGTGTCGGGCGAGAATGTATTCAAAGTTTGTGACCAACCGCATCCAGTGATAGTCCAAAGTATCATTCGCGCGTGCATCAAGAGCGACATTGACGGTGCGATGGAGAAGCTAAACGGGCTCTGGGATCAAGGGTATAGCGCGGTGGACATTGTCGTCACAATCTTCAGAGTGACAAAGACTTTTGACGAGTATGTCCAATGATTATTGACTGGCGGAGCTCTGGTTGATTCATTTCATCAGACTACCAGAGTATACTAAACTGGAGTACATCAAAGTACGAATGATTTCCTTGGGTTTGTTCATGACACTCACTTGGTTCAGGAAATCGGATTTACACACATGCGGATACTCGAAGGTGTTGGGACCGTTATTCAACTTGGTGGCCTTTTGGCTCGATTGTGCAAGCTTGTATGTCTCACCACTCGTCGTAAGAGAGCAATTGCTGATATGGCAAACAGAACATGAAACCCGAACTTTTCCAGCTATAAGGTTTCCCCACAACCGCTGTCTCAGTTCATTGGATCTCTCCACGAAACCTCGTTCACTTTTGACTGATCTGAACTAGCTACGTCTGTAGTGATGATGCCAATGAGTCCAGACAGGGGTATACTTAGTTTATCTCGGAGCGACACAGCCACACTCAGCTGTGACCCAAGTTTGCGGCGCCAATTAGTGATCTAACTCAAACTTGTTGCATGTAAATAATCAGGATCATGGCGAAGTCCAAAGAGCTAGGTTCGATAATTCAACAAATACTTAGCCCTGCACCCGAAGATGCGGACAGATTGTTGGAAGAAATCGGTCTTGGGGCTATCCCATCTCGTGAACAAGTCCACCAGGAAATCGACGCAAAACTCTTATCACCCCCGGATACTCTGCCGGACCACTGGCTATCCACGTATCAGATGTATGTATCGCTTGCATCAGCGTTCATTGAATTCATCGTTGTCGGTGCAGACACTGGAAACCTGAGCCTTACATACCCTCCTTGCTTTCGTTCGAGCCAGCACCACCCCCTACGAGTTTGAGCTTTGTTCGTGCAGGTCTACATGGTCGCGTCACGGGCTATGCAGAGGTGCGTATTTCGACCACTCACACGTTTTCAAGATCTGAGAAGCCTAGACACCAAATCCCCGTATTGCAACAGCCTTAACATCAACTTCGATGGACCGTGCTCCAGGAGCAGTCGGTGCCTTTGTGAGAGGGAAGTCGGGCTATATCCCCTTTCAACCGGGAGGTCTCGACGAAGTATTACTTTCTTCTACTCAAACCGGAATCTCAGAAGAATCGGTGAAAGGACTAAAGACCATTCCTCCAGGCTTCTCGAGGGGCCTTCGACTTGCAGGTGGGGAGTCTGAGGACGAAGTCCTCACCGCTCTCGGCGAGTCTCCCCCGTCCGCAAATGTAGAACTGGTACCTATCTTGGTGAAAGGTTTCTATGTAATGTTTGATTAACTGTCAAATTATCAGGACCAGGAGAGTCATCCTGCAGAAGAACAAGAGCCCGAAATCAGGCTACGTAATGGCGGCCCCATTGCTGATGCAGATGAACTCCTCCCGACTACTGTGAGGTTTTGTCACCGGTACATCTAGATCGCTTCTTACATTTGGACGCAGAGATCACATCTACGGCCAACGAAGACGCGTCGCGCTCACCGTGCCAAGATTGTCAAGCGTGAATGGGCCCACGTAGTGGATATTAATAAACCAATGACCAACTTTCACGAACTTGTTCCGGAAATGGCGCACAAGGTTAGTTTTGGAGAGCTTGCAGTATTTGCACCATTGACAGACAACGTTCTCCAAGTATCCTTTCGAGCTGGATACTTTCCAGAAAGAAGCGGTGTATCACCTAGAGATAGGTGACTCTGTCTTCGTCGCTGCGCATACATCCGCTGGGAAAACTGTGGTTGCGGAGTATGCGATCGCTCTAGCGGAGAAACACATGACCAGGTACGCCTGAACAACGCGTTTTGCATTTCCGGCCTCGAGCCTGAACGGTACAGAGCCATCTATACGTCACCTATAAAGGCACTGTCTAATCAGAAGTTCCGCGATTTCAAGCAAACATTCTCCTCTTCTTCGGTTGGAATCTTAACCGGCGATGTACAGATCAATCCAGAAGCAAGTTGTTTGGTCATGACGACGGAGATTCTGCGCAGCATGCTGTATAAAGGTGCCGATCTCATCCGTGACGTGGAATTCGTAATATTCGATGAAGTGCACTATGTTAATGACGCAGAGGTAACACATCTCATTTGGGTTGCAGCGGCCTCTTGTTGATCGATGTGAATTTCCCAGCGCGGTGTTGTCTGGGAGGAAGTTATCATCATGCTACCCGATCATATTAGCATCATCCTTCTATCTGCGACAGTACCGAACACCAAGGAATTCGCCGATTGGGTCGGGTATGTTGCCATGCCGTTTTCTGCTGTGAAGTGACCTCACAGACCGTAGGCGTACCAAAAAGAAGGATATCTACGTCATTTCAACCGCACAACGCCCGGTGCCTCTGGAACATTACTTGTATGCTGGTAGAGATGTGTTCAAGATCGTAAATGCGCAGCGAAGATGGGTCCCTGAGGGGTAATGGTTCCCTCATTATAGTACTGAAACGTGTTTCCCCTAACGATTGTTCTTAGCTACAAGGATGCTGGTGAAGCACTGAAGAGGAAGCAGGATAAGGAGCGGGAAGCGGCTGGTTTACCTCCA
This sequence comes from Xerocomellus chrysenteron, assembly GCA_038093415.1. Classification (NCBI taxonomy): domain Eukaryota; kingdom Fungi; phylum Basidiomycota; class Agaricomycetes; order Boletales; family Boletaceae; genus Xerocomellus; species Xerocomellus chrysenteron. Next base: position 61,621 of record JBBPSD010000023.1, read on the forward strand.
GTTCAGAGGGTTGGTGCGCGTGGTGCAGCACCACGAGGGCAACGAGGGGCTGCTCCTGCACGTGGTGGTCAGCGAGGTGCCACTCCCAACGGATCTGCACCGCGAGGTCGAGGCGGCGGGCTTGCCCGTACAATCCACACCGGCGCTGACAAAAACCTCTATGTCCATCTTCTCGCCAACCTGCAAAAAAAGGGTCTCCTGCCAGTTGTCGTCTTCACCTTATCGAAGAAGAAATGCGAAGAAAACGCAGCCACTTTAACGAATGCCGATCTATGTAATTCGGTTGAGAAGAGCGAGGTCCACGTTGCAATGGAAAAGGCGCTGTCCCGCCTTAAGGGTTCGTTATGCGTAGCAGGTCAACTCTCCGTACATTAACCCCCTTTTTAGGGTCGGACAAGAAGCTGCCACAAATCAGCAAGATGCGCGACCTCCTCTCTCGTGGTATTGGGGTGCACCACGGAGGGTTGTTGCCAATTGTCAAAGAAGTAAGTCATCATTTTCCGGTGTCACATCTACTGATCTATCCGCGTCAGGTAGTCGAGATATTATTCGCTCGGGGATTAGTGAAAATATTATTTGCAACCGAAACGTTTGCCATGGTAAGGAATAGCTTTGAATTCTACGATGTCTGACAGGACAGGTGGTCGCAGGGTGTTAACATGCCTGCTAAATGCGTAGTGTTCTCAAATGTTCGAAAGCATGATGGTCGTTCTTTCAGGGACATTCTGCCTGGAGAGTACACACAAATGGCTGGTCGTGCTGGGCGTCGTGGTTTAGACACAACTGGCACTGTTGTTATTGTTGCGGGTGATGAGTTGCCTGACGTACGAGTTACCCTACACTTGCGCGTCCATGTGCTGACTACTTACCGTTGTAGCAAACAAGACTGACCACCATGATTCTCGGAACTCCAGCAAAGCTTCAGTCGCAGTTCCGCCTTACCTATAACATGATTCTCAACCTCCTAAGGGTAGAGGCTCTCCGAGTAGAGGAGATGATTAAACGCAGTTTTTCGGAGAATGCTTCCCAGCGGCTTCTACCAGATCAGCAAAAAGCAGTTGCTGAGGTGAGTGGCGAGATTGCTCTTTGAAACGAATACTGAATTTCCCACAGCACGAGAGAAGTCTCGTGTCAATGCCAGAACTCCAGTGTGAAATTTGCTCGAGCGACATCGAACGCTATTACGATGCACAGAGTACACTGGTAAACTATAATAAACGCCTCTTTTCGATGGCTGCTGGCGGTGCTTCTAATCAAAATGTCCTTGCAATTGGTCGAATAGTTATTTTAAGGAACTCAGTAAGCATAGCTCAGTAATTCGAGAACGGGCGGACTGATGAACGCGGCCTTTTCAGCACTTTTATCCTTTTCACGCAGCAGTGTTGCTGAAACCCGATCTCCGGGAATCAGGAAGCGAACGGAAATACTTTGTCCTCGCTCTCGTGCACCAGAGTTTGAAGAGCGACAAGCAAGGTATACCCATTCTTTCTGGTAGTTGATCCCGCTCACCAGTACCTTAACATAGATGCTGATGCAGCTGTAGTCTCCCCCAAGTGGCCCCCTGTTCCCTCGGTGCTGAAGCCTGACCATGCCACGTATGAGATTGCTAGCGTTAGCTTGAGCAGTATTTCTTTCATCACAAACAAGGCTGTGAAGGTGAGCTGTGCCGTATTCGGTCTTTGAGGGATACTCAGAACTTCGAGCACAGGTAGATGCTTCCGCGATTGTTGATAGTCATAAAAAGGCCCCTATTCTCGAGACAACGTCCACCTTGGAAACTGTAGTCATGGAATGGGCTACAGCTGGCACACTATTGGAGATAGACTGGAGTCGGATGCGCACTCTCGAATTCCAGGATACTCTTCGCGCTAGGAACGATATTCTCAAGAGTCTTCAAACATTTGAGTGCACTCTCTGCGAGGACTTCGACGAACATGCAAGTCCAGGCAATTAATTTCATCTCCGATCAGACTATTGATAAGCTCCACAGTATATCCGCCTCCACGGCCAAAGGGTCTTACGGTCAAAGATAGCCACATTGAAGGATGCAATTTCTGAACAGAATTTGGAACTTATCCCAGAGTACGAGCAAAGGATCCAAGTCCTCAAGGATCTTAAATTTATCGACGAAAGTCAGACAGTCCAACTCAAAGGGCGAGTGGCTTGCGAGGTGGGTTTCCTTTCTCTCTCTACGACATGCGATACTGACTGCTATACAATAGATCAACTCGGTCAATGAACTTGTTCTTACTGAGCTTATCCTTGAGAACACACTCGCAAACTATGAACCTGTGGAAGTTGTTGCACTTCTTTCCTGCTTTGTCTTCCAAGAGAAGACGGACATCGAACCTGTTATACCTCCCCGGTTGCAAGAAGGTTTGACGGCGCTCGCCGCAATCACCGATCGGGTAGAACGCATCCAAAACCGGCATAAAGTCGCTGCAGAAGAGTTCAGGTCCACTCTCAAAACTGGGCTCGTCGAGGTGGTATATGAATGGGCAAAGGGAATGGTAGTTGAAACTTCCGCGCAGCCCATACTATGCTTAACGTCTCGTACCAGCCGTTTGACCAGATTACCTTACTAACTGACGTGGCGGAAGGGACTATCGTCAGGGTCATCACGCGTTTGGACGAAACCTGCCGGGAAGTCCGAGATGCCGCAAGAGTGATTGGCGACACCGAACTGTTCAAGAAAATGGAGGAGGCGCAGACTAAGATCAAAAGAGACAGTACGTTGACTCACACACTCTGTCTAGCTTCCGCTGACTATCATCTCCACTAGTCGTGTTCGCTGCAAGTCTGTATTTCTAGCATTTCCCTAGTTGGCGCAAAAGAATTGTATCTGAATTTTGCCTCTTAAATAAAGCAGTCATATCACATGTCCGAGTGTAAGCAGCATTCCAACAGCTAGCAGGCTCCCAGATATTTAAACAACGTCACGGAGCATTATCATTAACCCCGACACCCACACTTGACATGGAGACATCCAACATCCGCCATACTAGCGAATCCGCCACTCTCGGTGATAATATCGCAACGGAAGCATCAGGTACCGGAAGCTGCACCGACGGTAACGAGTACTCCGCCAACAATGTCGTGCATCAACGCCGCAGGGTCAATCCTGAAAGCCTAGCGTTGCGCCTCGGACCCGACCTCGTACGAGACTTGGACGCACTCATCACACCCGGAAACACGGAAATGCCATCGTTCGCCGTTCGCAAAGAGCTCCAAGAACGGTATAACATCGACAGGAGACACATTTACGACTATTTTCACAGCAGGGGCTTGCGTGTGGTGAAAGAGGACAAGCACGGCAATCCAATGACCGTAAAGGACTTTCTCACCCCCTTGGTAATTTAAACTGTCATGATGGCGAGATCACCATCATCAACTTACGTTGCGGTAATTAGCCTAATCTTCGCCCACTGCGACAAGCACCCATCAAAAACTCTCGCTCACACACTTTGTACCCTGTGGCGGCAGAAAGAAAGGTTTTCAAACCCCGCGGAGTCACGAAAGCAAAACCTGGTCGTCCAAAGAAGAATCCACCAGTGAATCCCAAGATCGTCCCTATTACCTGCGAAACCAATGAACGGAATGAATTCACGGACGCCAACGCCCCTGTCTCTGAAGATTCCCCTCCGGGCGCGGTTGCAACACCTGCCTACGTCGTTGTGAATCCTCTTCTTCCACGCACTCCACTTCCTGCCATGGTGGAAGTGGACGATAATTGTCATTTTAACTCGGCCGTAAATCCCCTAGATGAGTCGTTCTCGGCGAGACGCGCCATCGGGGATATCGCCTATGCCTATCGGCATAAATTAGTGTTCGAGAGAATGCAAGAGCTCACCGAACATCCGGCCAAGCTGGCTCTCACGGACGATCAATCAGGTTGGAACGAGACTTCGCCATGTTCGGCAAGCGCCAAGGGGCTACTTCTTCCTCATGCGAAATCTCTCACCCAGGACGAACGACAGGCGATCTACAAAACTATGTCTGACAGTCTTGGGCCCGCGCACGGTATCCAGGAATGTCAAGGTACTTATAGAGAACATATGCAAGCACGCACGAAACTCTATTTCGAGGGATTGTTATCTGTCCCTTACCACCACTCCCAGCAACCCGCCAGGTCAAACACAGTATCGGAGCGAAAGCCCCCTTTAGGATCCAATGAATTTAGGCTCTGGCTTTCTGAGACTAGGTTCCTCAAACGCGATGGCACAAATTGCTCTCCACGGTTCCATCCTTGCCATCGAAACGCGGACATGGCGGAGCAACAGGACATAGATGGAGTTATCGATAAACAGTATAAGCAGATATCTATACCCCATTGGATACAGACGCTGGACGAATTGTTCCCGACGCCGGGAAACTGTGAGGATAGCATCACGGATTCACCCGTTGTCCACACGCGAGAAGCTACCCGGACGAGCGCACATGCGCGAGATGTCGCCGACGAATGGGGCGCGGGAGGTCGGTTACTATTTTCGGTTACGTCCTGTGCAAACTTGCCTTTCCGATCACATCAGTCGCCGAAACTCGACAAACTGGCCACGCTCCACTCCACGGACTTTCGGGCTTCCCAGGGACACAGGAGATCAAGACTCGCATGCCAGTTGCTGAGATGAATAGTCATCCTCAGTGGCCGGAACACGTTCCATATGTTGCTCACTCAGGGCGAGGTGCCGCCCTGTCAATGAGTGACGCTCAACGCAGAAGTCGCAATATGTCTAATAATGCGTTGTCCCGCCTTATATCCTACAGCCCACGCAAACCTCAAATACGTGATCTGGATAGGATTTGGACTAGGCCGGCCACGTCCCGTGATGCGAGGAGACGAACCCCTTCTGCCGCAGGTGACATCTGACTGCGTTTCCTCAGGCTGTTGCTTTACCTGTGGGATCTAAAAGACCCGCATATTTGTTCGTAATCACGACACCACAGGGCCAGCATCGTGGGCCCTTCAAGTTCTTTATGGTACAGCAATTTTTTTTGATCATCAGATATTGAACGACCCTGTTATCTTCTTTGTCCCCGGATAGAAAACCCACCATACCTCGTAATATCTCATTAATGTCCTGTACACCTTGTTTTGCACACTTTATCGGACCGGAAAAACCCGTTTCAAGTCTAGATCAGAGTAATCTTGTGAATGAAAACCCAAAATATGTGATATGTATCATAGACTATGGGACCTATTGCGTGTTTTACATGTGATGTATGTGTCGTTACGATGCCTAAATAACAACTCCTTTCAATAGAAAGATATATGCGACTATAAAACGTCCTCGTAGCATGGAAATCATTGCCACCGTATCGGCAAATGCATGCGCCCGTAGGAATACAGCTTTTCCTCCACAGTTCCGCCGGTTGGCGGGTGTTCTTGACAGAACCTCAAGCCTTGTGGTGCGAACCGGTCGTTTTCCGACTCTGTGACGACATCTTCACACATCGAGTCCGATGCGTTCTCTTCGTCGTAGCAAGGATCATCAAGGGCGCCGCTAGCGGGCTCCTTGAGCTGATACCTGATAGCATCCGAGACGGGCTGACAGAGCAACGGAAGGGGCGACAGCGTCCGTGATGTGCGTGTACGACAGGGTTCCGGCAAACTGCTGCTCTCGTTCACACTGGACGCGAGGTCCGCGAGGGGAATAGGAGGAATGGGGCGGATCGGCTGGGGTTGCAGGATGGGCAGGGGGTGGGATGTGGGTCGTGATGCATGTGGTGATGGAATGGACGAAGATGCGAATGCGCCTGCGAGCGACGATGAGGATATGTGGTTGTACAGTGATGGAGACGTGGGTGCGAAGAGAGACGTCGACGATGCGTGGTTGCGCTGGGTATACATGTGTTGCGAGAGGTATGAAGGGCCGACGGGAACGGATGGGGAAAACGAAGCGGCGGCTGTGGATCGGTTCGAAGTCCCTGGAACGGACGCGGACAGCCTCCGGTCGGCTGGGACGAACACGCCTAGATGGGAGCCGTAGGACGATGGGGGCGTGTCGCCCAATGCGCCTTCCAGCGCAGAAGTGGACTTGATGAGCTGTGGTGCCGATGCACCATAGAGCGGTGAATTTGCTTCATCTATCCCTTCCATCTCGTCCGCAAAATCAGAGTCCATGAAATCGTCTTCGTCGTCATAATCGAACTCGTCAAATTCCATGGCCTGGAACTCCGCATCCCCTACATCGTGTTGTGCGAATGGTGAAGACGGCGTCAGAACGGAATGCGAAGAGATGGAAGACGGCGTGTCGATGTCTGACACAAGAACGGGATGGGATGGGAGAACAGTAACCTTTGGATTAACGGCGGTCTCGGGCAGTGATGATGAGGGATAAAGCGTCGACCAAGCGCTAGGAACAGCGGTGACCCAGCTGTCCTTGGCATAGTATTGCTCGTAGCCCGAGTAGATATAGCTGGGCGATGGGCTTCCTGAGGGGTGGAGGTGAGGGTACATGATGTGTCTTGGCGAATTGTGCGATTCGGATGGAGAATATATGTGTGGGTGCAAGGCAGCCCGCCGAGCGGATGATTTATCATTCACGGGACAAGGGTCGTAGGCAGTGGAGATCATAAAGTCCAAATCGGGTTCCCGAGTACTAGGGACTCAGGATGGGAGTATCAGGGACGGCTCGGACTGAATGATACGTTACATTTATACCGTATCTTTGACGTTGGCGTTTGATCGGACTCGGATGCCTCGAAAGTGTGACTACAACTTAGGGCTGCGCTCGGGCTTCCATTTATCAAATGGCGGCGATGGATCCGAAAGTGACGATATCAGCAGAACAATGGGGTGAAAGGGGCTATGAAACACGTTTTAACTACACCAAGTATACCACACGGGTTTAAGAATGGACAAACCTTGGACTGAAAGGGATCGCCATGCTGAGGTGAAGTCGCCATACGTGTGAGATATATCCGGTAAATCAGCCGCAGCGGAACGTCCTAGGCAAACACGGGGGCGGTGCCGCAATTGAGGGAGTGACTTGTGAATCGGGAAAAGAATAGGTTACGATTGGAGGGTGGAGGAAAGGCGCACCTAGGCCGCGTGTTGCAGCGCCATGAAACCTAGACTGACGCGGCGTTCTATGGCGACGAGCCAGTACGATACCGTTATGGAACTGCTTCCTTGACGTTCTCCCGTTGATTTGACGTTTCCCAGTGCGTCTCTGGGCGGTCTTTGGCGTCCGTGGGGATACATACGTCCAACTTACACGAGTGATGTGAATCAACGGGGCCTGATATAGGACGTTCAGGTTCACATGGACAGGTCTGGCTCGCTCCATTTCGATCCATTCCCCACAGTGTTTAGTGTGGACGAACCGCAATTATAACATGTCGTAACATGGCCGCGAGATGGCGTCGTGGAGTTCGGAACTACTTACCAGGTTCCAGGGAGATGATATCGGAGTAGAACATTTGACACATCTCATCTCAGCTGGCCGTCGCCGCCCAGCAAATTTAAATGATGCCTACTTACTCATGATTGTTGGCTGAGTTGGGCTGGCTGAGACCATTTGATTCATATACGCTGATTGCCAGCTTGCCACCACGCCACCTGTCCAGATGTCCTGCCATGCGCCTCCAGCAAGGCCTTAAAGGTCATGATCACTGATCGACACATGCGATTATCTTCCCTGTTACGAGTTGGACGGATAACACCAGGTATTGACGACATATGTGGCCCACGCACCCTTTTTTTTGCTAACGAAGGGTCATCGATTTCAATTCAGGAGTGTATGCGGCGGCCAATCGCGACCCTGACCAATAGGCTGCGGCTGCGGCCCGCATCGCTGGAAAAATCCCTCCAACATCATGATACTTCCTACTACAGCCACCGAGCTGTACAGGGTGAAATAATGGTGACAGTGTATTTGTACCTGGATGAAACTACTAATGAAGGACACTGGAAACGGAACCATGAACATGCGGAAGTGCGAAGAAACGGAGTATCCGCAAATATAAACAAGGCCCCAAGTGGGTGGTGCGTATCAGCAACGGAAAACATCGGTTACACACACTCATGCGCCACTGCGAACACTTTGAATCACAACACGGACATGTTTACTCGACAACAAGACCGCCCATTGCCCTCTGGACGTCTCGCATAGTCGAGTCGAGTGGACCACGCGGCGTGGAGACGGGGCTGCCTCCCCCGGTCGAGTGTCCATTGATAACGCGTGGTCCCAACGCGGGGTGTCTCACACCAAGGGCAGCTCCAAGCATTCTCTTCCCAGGGTCACCGATCTTGGGGGGTCCCTCGGCGTGCAAGATTGCGGGATCCTCGTGCGAGACAGCCGAATTAATAAGATCGTTCAGCGAGGGGTGGGAAGGAAGCGAGGGAAGCGTGGGGGATGGCTCCCGGGCATTGATCTTGGGCGAGTGCTCTGAAATGGTTGTATTAAGCACGTGACCGTTTCCGTTACGAAGACTGCCGCCATTCTGGCTGTTGTTCGCACTGCGGTTGGGGAAAACGGAGATGGAGGCAGCGCGCATGTTGTGCCCACGTGAAGGATTGCTGCTGTGCAGGCCACGGGCATTTACTGTTTGGATGACGTTCTGCGCATCAGGTCCATCATACGGTTTGATGGACGCTGATGGATTGGTTGCCAGAATGGCAGGAGGGAATGCGAGGGCGTGGAGATAGGCACGCTTGGCTATTATAAGCAGCCAGACGAAAAATTGATGAGGATGCTTGTGCACGAGCATGGTGTGCATATAACAACCTACCTACGGAAGCGTCTTGGAAGACGATCAAGAGGCTGGTATCGTCCTTCCATTTGATCTTGAACCCTCCGCCGACGTTTTCCCAGTCGGAAAACGCAACTTGGATGTCCTTTGTCTTGAGCTCCTTGGCGAAACCGTTGAAGGACAGAATACGGGTCACAGACGCAGAGAGCCCAGAGGTCGAAGCCGAAGACATGTTTTGAGGGGATTCGAGTAAATGCAGAGGTGGCAGACGGACAGCACTGGGAGGCGAAAGAGGGGATATCGAGAGAGAAAGTCGGATACGCGGGCCAAGTATTAGTTGAAATGGAGACGTTTGCCGAGTGGAACGTGCTCGGAATCCTCGGATGGGGATCCACCAGACTGTGCAGAACGTAAAGTGCGGTGTAACACGGCGAAAGGGAGTGTATGTTGTACAGAAGCTGAGGCCTTGAGGGACGATAAAAAACAAAAGAGACAAAGGCTTCAAAGAGTATGTTCCGCACCACCATTCTGCGGCGTTCCCACGAGTCCCTTGCTGTCCTCCAACTCCACCGTACTCGTCATCCGAGCCGAGCACTGACCAGTCTAGCATCGCGCACTAACCAAGAAGCGTCGAACACACTGTCGGCGAGTGCTCGTCTTCTCGCATCCACCTCTTCCTTATTGGGACACCCTCCTAGACATGATCATGGACAACGACCTGCTCCGCGCATGGCTGCTCGTCCACGAGCTCAGCGATCAGCTCGCTCACAACCAAAAAATGACCAGCGCACTCCAATCCAGAGCCGTTTCGCTCAAGGTTCCGTCCACACCCTCTTCCCTAACCAGGTGTGGCTGAGGCGGCAACTCAACAGGACCAAGCTGCACAGTCCGGTTCAGGTTTTGCGCTCAGGCGATTTAATACCGATATCGCAAAAGGTCCGTCTGTGCTCTGCTCGCCGTGTGCGCAGCAGGATCTGATCCTGCCTCCGCCGCAGAGACGTTCGAATCCGAATTGGAGCGCTTGAACGCCCATTTCATCATCGAGAATCAAACGTTATTGCACGAGAACAAACAGCTTAGCGTCCTCCTCAAAGAGTACGAAAACACCATGGAAACCATCATGACAAAGTTTCGCAATCACGCAGTGCGTCCTGGTTAATCGCACTTTATTAATTATCTATCATTGATGGGGGAATCTATTTCGACAGCTGGCGGCACAGAAGCATGAATTGACCTTGACACACCATTATGAAGGCCTCATACTTGCGTGCGACTCGCAAAACCAATTCAACGACCTTGCTACGGAGACGCAGACCGCAATCAGCTTGCAGCGTCTCGCGCAAAGCCTCCGAGCGCTCTACCGCTCCATGACCGGGGAGGATCCAGAACCCGCCGATGAAAGTGTGGAAGATGCAGAGGTGGACGTCCAATCGCTCCTCGACACCCTCACCGAGAACCCGCCGGCGGATTTCCGTGAGGACTGGGCGCTCGAGCGTGAATCTGAAATCGTTCGGCTGGAGAAAGAAAATGAAGAATTACGGAGGATGCTCGGCATTGACCCTGCTGCGCTCGCGGAAAAGGGCGTGACTCTAGACTTGGATCGAGAAGAGAGCGGACGCTTTTCGACGTTGCGGGTGGACCCAGCGCGGAAGCGCAGCGAGTCGGGCTCGAGCGGTTCTAGGTTCGGTGCCTGGAACTTTGACAATGAGCCACAACAAGCGTGGGGAGGTTCAAGTTGGGAGTCCAATACCGCTCAACCACAACCACAATCTCAGCCACAACAGGCACCGGTGGGGAACGGAACCCCTCTGCAACGGGCGATGGACATACCAGCTGGGTCGCGTATTCAGCAGCCACGGCGACCGCCCATGTTTACAAGGAACGCTGTCCCTGCGCCACCGGTTAGTGTTGGCCCAAATCGTATCATTCCCTCGTCACCATGGGCTCAGCAGTCGGTGTTGGACCGGGCATGGTCGCAAGGGGGATCTACACTAGACCTTAGTCGTTGATAAATTTAATAACCGTAATCTTGATACCCCTGTTGACTATCATAGCTTCCTCTCCAGAATGGCTCGACGATATCCGAAATTGATCATCTATCATTGCATTGTAAGAATCAGGACATTCTAAGGGAGTGTGAGTTGAATCGCCGGGAAGATGGAAAGACAAGGTTACGCAAAGAACAGGAATATGGACGAGGGAAAAGAGGAATCACTGGTATTCTGCGAAAAGGCATGAGGGATATCACGGGATGCGGACAACAAAGATATCGATACAACATATGCATCACCCCTAAAATGCGGACACCGGTAAGTCGTACAGAAGGAAAGAAGGATGCAGGAAAAGGAAACAATAATTAGCATTAAATGTGCACAAACCATTATAAAGTCCTTTCGGAGAAACCTCGCAGGATATTACATGATGCACGGGCTCATGCCACCACGAAGCGAACCTCGCATCCAAGCCCGCTTCTACCCCTACCTTCAAAGGCTATGCCAAGCATGCGTTCCTTGCCGCATCCGAGCCCGCCCTCGCGCGCACGGCCTTCCCACTCCTTGCCACGGGCATACATGAGGTTTTGCAAAGCCCTTAGCCGGAGAACGGCGGGATTCGCGACAGGCCGCATACGATACGCCAGCGCGGCAGGCGGTGTGCGGGGTCGTAGCGGTGAAGGAAATATGACAGCATTCTTAGGAACGGAAGGTTTAGGTAGACCGGCCGTCCCCGATGGCTGCGACACGAGCGGGATGAAGTGCACAGGTTCGGAAGTCTGACTGATAGACGGCTTGTTATTTGTAAACCTTCTGACATCTTTGGCAAGTGCGCGATAGCCCTCGCGTCGGGCTTGCCGCTGACACCGCAATGACCCGTGAGGCTGTGAAGGTGAAACAGGCTGGTATGGGGTCCCCGCAGTGAACATCGTGGCGGTGATATAGGCGGACTGGAGACCTTTAGCGGCCTCGACGATGGTGGTGACGGAGCGTGTGACACGTTTCACCAACGCTCCTCGAATGGCGAGAGATGAAAAAACCTCGGTGGCAGAGCCGGAAGGCGTAGCGCGGGAATTATCATCAAGAGGAGTGTGGTGGGGCGTGATTGGTGTCCACAAGGGGCTCTCCTCGACAGAGATACGAACAAAAGCGCAGCGTGGGTAGAGCTCACGTTGACTCTCGATAAGAGTGGGAAGACAGGGTTGGGAACAGGTGGGAGAAGCCAACACGGGGGAGTCAGGGGTAGTGATGTCAGTGGCCGTGGAGCGCCAGCTGCCAAAAGAGAGCCACGAGCTGGAGCGGGAGGGAGCAGAAGAGGACAAGAATGTGGCTGATAGTGAAGACGGGACCGAAGGCAGAGGGGTGGGAGCACGAACTGAGGATTTGAGTGTGTGTTGTTCGCGTACCACCTCTTTACCTTTGGCCTTTCGTCTCTCGCCTTCTTGCCACTCGACGACCTGGAGAAGACTTTCGAGGAGCTCTGCACGCACGGAAGTCTTGCGTCGGTGAGGGGCTGAGCCCGGGATAGGCAAGCCGGCGATGCGTCTTGCGTCTTCTGCACGCTCAGAGGCGTCCAGAGGGAAGAGATGGCCGTTCATGGCATTGATGACCTCTTTGAAAGAGACGGAGCGACTCTGGGGTCGAGGTGAACGGGCCAAGGCCTTGTTGGGGGGCCTGGGTAGGGTTGAGGTGGATGGTTTGGACGGGGGCATGAAGGTATACTGGAAGGGATCCCGGTCTCGTTTGGTGGAGAGGGGGGTCTCCAACCGGGACTAGGGACACACGGTGAGAGGGGGCTGACGAGGGGGATAGAGAACGTACCCTTGTGGGACGGACGTTCAGACGGGTACGTTCCTGCTGGGCGTCGTGTTCTCGTCTTTCAAGCGCACGGAGTCTGTCTGCGTGGAGACGGTTCTTCTCGTCCTCCCAGAGTTTTTCACAGGCTCTGAGACGCTGTGCGCGCTGAGACTCGTGCCACCACTGCCTTTGTTTGCGCTGCGTCTCTTGGAGCGCGCGTTTGTCGGCGTCGTCGAGGGTGAGGGGGCCAGAGGGGGCGAAGCACATGTCGAAATCCTCGTCGCGGACCTGGTCTATCCGGGGGTCTGTGTCGTCTGAGACGTGAACGCCTTTGAGCTTGAGGAGGAGGATTTTTGCGAGGCGGATGTTGTCGAGTGCGTACGCGACCTGGATCTGGTCCTCGAGGGACTGCGGGTCGGGGTCGGCGGGGGGAGAAGAGTCGATGATGGAGCGTTTGCGTTCTTCGGAAGCCTGTCTCGCGAGCGCGACTGGAGAAATGTGACGGGATCTGCCACGGCGTTGCATCTGCGGGGGAGGTGTGCCGCGGAAAGTTGCTGTGAGCATCTGCAGGGAGGGAACGGGAGGAGGAGGAGGGGATGAGTAAAGTTGATAGTTAAATAGCAGCCGGGTGTGGCCCTGCCTCGAGGCCGAACTTATGGGCGCTACACACCCTTTGTCCACCCGGACGTCTCCTCCGTTCGGGCGACGGCGTGCCTCCTCCCATTGCATCTCACGCGTCCAGCGTTTTTCCCAAGCCAGCCCCCTGGCATATCCCGCTGAGTTATCCTTTGGCTCCCTCCTCCCGAATCAAGCCTCCTCAGCCCCTCTGCGGGCCTCGAGGCATCACTGATAATGATCGCCTCATGTAACTGTTTCGCACCGCTCGTTCGTACAGCTTCATCCCTCCCGGAATTCGTCCTCTTGTGCCCTTCCGCTGTTGCGTCCCCTCGTGTATTATTTGGCATATTCGGTATCCTCGCACCTTTCTGGATATCACCCCAATCGTAGCCTGATGATGAGATGATCTGATGTCTATCACGCCCCATCCCCTTTGACAGCTGAGCCCAGGTGTGTCGTTGAGGAATAGCCCTTGTCTTATTCGTCGCGAAGCAAGCCACGCGCACGGCACCCCTCATTTTCATTTTGACTTTCTGCTCCATTTCATATCTAGCATCGGTCACGCCCACATCCTCATAGGCACGTGTACCTTTCCATTCGCATGTCGAGTTTTCTGTTCAATAAATACAACAACTGTGTCGCCACCGCCGTCATACAGATGAGCCGCTACTAGATATGACGTGCCAACTTTCTCGGCGACGTGTCGTAAGCACTTGGATACGATAAGCTTTTACTATGACCGCGTTTGTCCACTCTCAGGAACGCTACTGTCAGGAAGTATAACATCTTATCTGCAGAACATGCTTAGCCGAGCCAAAAGCTCAAACCAGTCTCTGTATGGTTAGTCCATCGATCTATGCTGTAAGACACTCGCTTAGACTCATCCATCAGCCAATGAGGACTTGCAAAAGACAGCTGCAGATTGGCAAGCTGTGTCTTTGCCGGCACGTTCCGTTCACCCCTTCCATCGTAATACACTTATATAAGTGTATATTTTCAAGCTGTCACAGCCTGTCCTCACCGTCCACACAGGATGCCCGTTGAGCTTCCAGCAAGGTAGAACAAGGCCTCGCTAGCAATTGTGCCCCCCACGTTATGCTGAGCCTGTCATAAGATTAATGTTCCCCCGGATTTCGCCTCTCCGCCGGCACCGGTTACATCCGATTGCCGGTCCAAAGTCTCCCGCTGCAGCTTCATATCGAACCGCTCACAAGTGCTCGGGCTGCCACGGGTGGGGACGGACATGATTACTTCTCTGTCGCACCACTGTGCGCGATGGCTCAACTTGCGAGTACATCATGTCAGCCTGTCAAAATCCGAGGGCGAAGATGCCCTCGTAAGTCTGCTTGGCGCTCGCGTCGTCCCGACTCTGGCTAAAGCTTTCACCTAGCAGATCGAACTGAACCTTGCCTCTTCCCTTGTACCGGTCGACCTTTCGTGGTCTCATGCGAGGGCTCTTTGCGAGAAGGGCGTACTCGGCTTGAAGCGTGTGCTAGAGCAAGACATTGACCGCGTGTCAAATCTACTCTCAGAACTGGATCCGTTAGCGGAGGTGACGGAAGATCCGAGTCGTTCTCAGGTGGAGTGTCCAGAACCTCGAGGCTCTCCGTCCATCCGGCCCGCGTTTATTCCGCAGGGCCTCCGTTCATCTGATCCCATCACTCCGGACCGACGAACACGAAAACGTCGGCGGTCCTCTACCCTTGTGAGTATTACCTCTGGATTGAATTCAGACATCCCTATGTTTCTGCTCCCAACAGCAAGAACCCGTCGTCATCCGCCCTACTGACGCTTTCGCTCCTATCATCATCATCACCCCCTGTCTATCACAATCCCGAGAGACCTCCTGCTGGGTGCCATACCAAGACGCTTCCTTCGGTACACGTCTGACGGTGCCAACTTACGCTGCACTCAATAGTGTACATCCACCCATGGTTGCTCCTGCGAACAATGTCGTGATGCAGATCGATGACTGGGAGTACACTCGTGGTCATTGGCGTGTGGTTATTCCACTGCTTGATGAACAGTGTAAGAGGGGGTTGTTCTCGAGGGCCACACTTCCCCGAAAAAGAGCTCTTTGCCCGCGTTTTGGGACAGATGGCTCGTTTTTATGATGCAAAGTTCCTACTTTGTCTCCTTACCACTATCTCGCCACCGATCTTGTGCTACGCCTGTTTATTTTTTCGATATGTCATGCAAGCTTTGAAACCACTTGCTGCGAGTCGGCCTTATGTGGTCCACACAGTTGCGGAAATGAGACGTACACGTGCAAGGCATGCATGTGGGAAAGTGACCGAGTGTCATTGAAGTCGACGTGTTGCAGACGTTGATCACCGCCGCTCGTCGAGTCCGCTCCTTTACTTTCCTCTTAACAGCCCTCTGGACGCCCACTACACCGCCCAGCAATCCTCCACCATTCCCACCATTCGCTGTTTTTCATGTCTCTTCGTGCACTCTTGTACGCTTATGTACTCGGCGGTCTAACGTTCATCCCTCTGGTCATATTTACCTTCATCTTCATCACCGTCTATACTTCCATCCCAGTACCCGACCCTGACGCAAGCAAGAATGCCAAACCGCGTCCTCCGGAACCTAGTGACCACGATCCCCCTCTCTCGGAATCCCCCAACGAGCCGCCCAGCGACGTGAACGACCTCCCGCGGACCCGCAAAGGCTGGCTCACGGTCCGCCGCACCTTTGAAGAGTCCTCTCTGGACAGTTCGTACGTGACGCTCGTCAAATCGTACCTCGATTCGCGCTCGAAAGACCCCAAGCGTTCGCGGCCCAAGGACATGTGGTACGTCGTGCTCAAGGGCAAGGTGATGTATTTGTATGAAGATGAGGGTATGACCGAGTGCGAGGTCGCGGTGGAGTTGGGTGGTCATGACGTGATGATCTATCCCGAGGGGTTGTTGGATGGGGAGCTGTTCACGCGGCGGAATGCCATTTGCTTGCGGCCGCGGTCTAGGGACGCCGAGGAATGCATGTCGAGCGTGTCAAAGGAGACGGCGTTTGGCGACGGAGAACGGGACGAGAAGGCGGATGGGGACCACGCGAGGAAGCGGGAACAAGATGAGAAGAGCAGGGAGGTCGCGCGGGAGGAGGCTTTCGTGGCCCCTTGGTTCATCTTTGTCCGGTCCTGCGTCGACATGGAGGACTGGTATCTGGCTCTCGTGCATGCGTCTGACCAGCCATCAGGCACACCGACGCTGAGTCCGCTCAAGCCCGTGTTCTTGCCATCTGAAATGAACTACTTGGTCGCTACGCTGGACGAACAACCTGACGTCATCCCGATGCGATGGTTCAATGCGTTGTTGGGACGCGTCTTTTATAGCTTTTACAGGACCCAGATGCTCGAGACGCAGATAATCAATCGTCTCATGAAGAAGTTGTCCAAAGTCAAGCGTCCCGCTTTCCTCACGGACATCGCTGTGACCCAGTTCTCGGTCGGTGACAAGGCACCGACGCTTAGCAAGCCTATGCTCAAGGAGCTCACAAAGGAAGGCGACGCGTCGTTGGAGGTTGGCGTTTCGTACAAGGGCGAGATTCGTGCCACCGTTGAGGCGACTGCTGTGATCAATCTTGGGGCACGCTTCAAGTCGTACACCGTCAAACTCGTTTTGGCTGTGGTGGTCCGCGAGCTCGAAGGCAACCTCCTCGTCAAGGTGAAGCGCCCTCCCAGTGGCCGCTTGTGGTATGCCTTCACGAAGCCGCCGCGCATGGTCGTGAACGTCGAGCCTATTGTGAGCGACCGGCAGATTACTTGGAGCATGATTTTGAACACCATCGAGACAAAAATCGAGGAGATCGTGAGTGAACACTCGAAACAGATGTACTCTCGTGGACTCTGAACGTTGGACAGATCATCGATTCTGTGGTGCTGCCCAATATGGACGATATCAGTTTCTTTGACAGCGTCGAGTATGAACACCGTGGTGGCATATGGGCTGATGCCGTGCGCTTGGACAAACCGATGACAGCGCCAGCTTCGGAGGAGGTTGCCAAACCCTCCACTCCCCTCGTAGGTTCCCAACCATCGGAAGAGCCAGGACCATCAACGCTTGTGCGTACTGACTCCGAACTGGAGCCAACGACAGAGACGGCGTCACTGGACAGCACACCTATTATTCGTTCTGTAACCATAACACCAGAGAAGACTTCCACGGCAGCTAGGCGACGCTCTTGGTTCTCTTCCGAATTCGATTCTGAACACGCAAAGGAAGCGGAAGAAGACGTCGTGCGTGGCAGGAGAGAACGAAGTGCAGAACCGGATGTCAGTCTTACTCCTCCACCTGATACCCCCACTATACAACCCTCGGACGTTTCGGACAATGACCAGGATGTCCATGAATTTCTCTCCCCACGTCCCTCATCCGCACAGTCACATCTACGCTCAAGGTCGTCACGAGCTCCCTCTGTTTCATCCTCAGTAGGCGGTGACGAGTCCTCCAACTACCTCTCCGACACCAGCGCGACCTCAAAGAGTCCACGCAACTCCCTTGGGACGACCACCACGAGCTCGTTCTTATCCGCGCTCAAATCAAAAGCCGGGGACAAACAAGCACTCAGCAATACCGCTAAAGAAGCGATACGGAAGTGGGGCGTTTGGGGCTTGAAGAAGGACAATGGCGGAAACCCGTCTCCGGATGACCTTGCTGACGTGGGCCCATCTGATCACCGTCCACGAACCGAGAGCACTTATGGCCGCCAGAGTTATGCGGACATGCGTGCAGCGGTTATAGAACGAAGAGAACGCGAGCAGTCGGAAAGAATCAATGGAAGCACATCTCCCATTCCTATTCCTCAAGGAAGTGGTAGAGATAAGGGGAGGTCGCCCAGCCTATCAGGTGGTCGCATCACTCCGCATTCAAGTGGGTCGACTTCTCCGGGCTTGTCACGCTCGCTGGGCGACAACGTGTCCAGTGATCCTTTCAAAGACCGCGACCGTACAGAAGTCGCGGAAGAGAACCCTGCACCATCATTGATTCACACGCAGCCCTCCCAAGGACGTACGATGACGATCCCGGGAATCCATGCGAGTCACAGAGGCGAAGTGATGTCCATGGGAAATGTTGCACCCGTGTCGCCTTCCGCCGAAAGCAAGCCAAAGGGTGCAGCGATCCAGAGCATGTATCGTCTGTGGAAGAGCCCCATTCTGGCAGGACAGCAGAGTCAGGATGCACAACCATCGTCTTCCACCTCGTCTGGAGGTGATGCGAATGATCGGAATCATGACGTGGCTCCGTTGTCTCTCTCACCCGAAGTGATTTCTCCTCCTTCGCGTTCCGTTCCACCGCCTTTACCTCCTCGGACTATTTCTTCTGTCGCGGCGAGACACGCAACAGAAACCACGGATGAACCCCTTGTTGTCCCATCCGTCTCGGCGGCCTCTCAAGCACTGCAGACGATCGTGTCCAGGGACGAAACACGAAGGCAGTCGATTGAAATTAATATTTCGGGAGTGGACGAGTCAACGCTACCTTTGGGAGCATCAGAAGTGACCTCGACTGCGGTACCAACCACCAGGCCAGATAGCAAGCCTCCATTACCACCTCGGAGAATCCCGGTGTGACGCTGTCCATTTCAACGTTTTTTGCATCCTCTGTAGTGTTACTTTACATATTCGCTCGCCTTGCAATTTATCATGAACCATGATGTCAAACTTGCACGCGATATCATAGGGGTGGACCGAGTACGTACTACCACCTAGTAGTCACACCAGATGCAGCTCGGCAGTTGTCAGGTAATCACAGATGGTCGTCAAGGGGGTGGAAGGAACTGTGTGGTCGCCAAGGTCTGGCCAAGCCTGGGTCGAGTGACAACCCGATACAACGCGCCCTCGGATCCGGGTGTTTATTCGAGAATAAGGATACATGTAGTTTGAGCTCAATCGCAAGAGCGGATTTCGGAGTTGGGATACTAGTAGTGAGAGATTTACGGCGAAGAGGAGGGCCGCCGAGCCGCTGGGCAGAGATTTACGGTATTGACATTAGCACGAGCTGCGCCGCACAGGTAATCGCATTCAAATTAAGCGACCCTCGAGACTTGAAAGCAATGTGTTTTTTTTCCTTTGCAACCCTCCTCCTTTCAACGACTTGTTAGCAAGTTGATGGCTGCTACACCCCGTCCGGCCTCGCCTCCACGTCCGCTCGTCGCCCCCAAGCCCCGCCACAACCTGCAGATCTCCCCAAACCTCGAGGCTCTGCTCCAGCACGATGAGCTCACGCGTCGCAACAGCAGCTCGCCCACGAGCGTGTACCAGGCCTCGCCGTCATCGGGATTCCCCATCAGCCTACCACTGCCCCCGCCGCGAAAAGCCAAGAGCAGCCTCAGGACAGGTCAGCGTGAACAGGAGCCATTTCCTACGCGAAGCAAGGAACAGCGAAGGAAGAGTGCTGTTGTTGGTACCGACTTCTGGTTTCCTAGTCCGCCGGACGGCAGCGCGGCGGGCCAATCAGCGTTGGGCCCTTCCTCTCGGCCGATGACCCCGAATCCATACCTCAATCCCACCCCCATCCTGGATCCTATTAATACACCACCACCCCACCCGGATTTCGGTACGCCTTGTTGCGCGGCCCGCCGTGATACTCCTGGTTGACACTCATACACCGCCTCTCTAGATGAAGCTCCGACACCGAAACTGGGTGACAGGTCTCTCCCAAATGAGCCTAAATCTGAGTCGTCGCGATCTGCAACCGAGATCCGAGGGCGCGCTAGTGCGTCAGACCATCGTCCGTCGAACGCACTCCACAAGGTCGAAAAAATACTGTGGATGGGCCGCGACTCTCTCAACCTCTTCTCCGGCTCTCGCAATGACTCGGATCGTCGCAACGACCGTGCCGAATCCGGTGACGTGGATGCGGTGCAAGGTAACCCGATCCTGTTGATACCAGAGTTAGCTCACCGCCGCAATCCCAGATAGACAAATGCGACACGTGCCTGTCGCACTCGCTCAATCTGCATCTCAACCAGCATCCAGGTTTGGCGACAGCGATACAGCCACGGTCACCGTATGTGCTTCTGTTCTCTGACTCGGCTCAACTTTCTCATCCCATCGCGACAGTCAAAGTCCGCGACATCGTATCTTCGCGCCCTACAGCAAGGACAACACCTTGAGCAATCTGAAACCGCTTCGATACGCTCGTATTCAGCCCGTTTAGAGTCAGGTCCCATCAGCGACCCGACTCCCGTTCCTCCACTTCCTCCAGCACATCTTCTACCCCGCCTATCGTTACCTTCGATCGCCATGTCTCATAATTCATCGCGACTCCACTCCATCGACAGCGTCACGGGCAACGACTATCTATCTTTCATTGATTTCTTTTCTACATCTACGCCTGACGAATCGAATCCTTGTAATACCCAGGATGACACTCAGGAAATCCGTTCATCTCGTCGTCAACTTCAATCGATCACCATCCCCCCTTCCAGTCTCTACTCTATTTCGCATCATAATCCTTCATCAGCGTCTCTTGCGAGCATGAGATTCGCTCCTCCGAGTCCTACATCTCTTACTGCGCAACAACCATCTCCCAGCGCTTCGTCTTCTGTCACGCTTTCCTCGATGATGTTTGCTCCACCTAGTCCCTCTGCTGAACGTGCCCCCTCACTGTTGCAACCGTTCTCGGGCCCACCTTCGCCCTACTCCCCCCTCGAGTTTGCCCCGCCGCCTTCCCCGCGGGGAGGTGTCGAAGAACCTTGTCTTCCCACAACGCCGGGGTTGGCTTCCGGACGTGGTAGGAAGCTCAAGCCAAAGAAGCGTTCCAAGTCTTCGTCGCCGTACCACGTTCATGATTCTGTATCGCCTCTTCCCCCTACGACGAATCAGCTTGATGCAAACGAACGGGCAGACCGTATTTGGCGAAACCGCAAGCTCGCTCGCGTTTTCGGCAGGACGCCAGGTGCAGAGGAGTCGGCGACCGACACGGACGAACCCCGCGTGTCGAAAAAGTCGCATTCGCCGTCGTTGGCAGCCTTGCTCACGAAACAGAAAAACCACCGGCATGCCGTGTCCGTCTCGCTGTCTCTGAAAGCGCCTGGTAGGAAGACAGAGCCTTCGTCTCCATGGCGGACGGATGACCTTTGGTCTCCGGGTAGTCGCAGACACTCTACGCCTTTGACAGCGGGGTTTAAGTTGTATGGGGATAACGAGCAGGGTGGGGCGGCGGCCAAAGACCCTTTTCGCTCGCCCAAGCTCTTGGATTCGGACGCTGCTTCTACGAGATCGTTCATTGATTTATCTGATGATGAAGTCCGTGATGACGACCTGTCGGACCTCAGCTTTTTCCCTCCGCGCCGATGTCTCCACCATAGTAGTTCGACGCCTTCTCTCGTCGAGTCGTTCGATTCCGAGGCGCAAGCTGAAATAGACAAGCGACGAAAGCGAGAAAAGTTGGCAAAGCTGCATCGTTTCCTTGGCTCGCGTGTTCCTCCAGAGGCTATTACTGGAATATTTGGTTCCCCCTCGGCCCCTCCTGCGGCCCCCGAAGAATCCAACCGCGAGCATCGGCGTCGCGGGAACAAGAGTCCACCTCCGGATGCGTTTGACCGTGGCAAAGAGGAGTTGGATGAGAGGGAGAAGGCTCTCAACGTCCGCCGGGCGCAGAAAATGGAAAGGGTACGTAGTGCGGTCTCTCTGTACGCTTGGCACTACTGACTCGATCTGCAGGTGTTTGGTACTCAGCCACCTCAAATGCTTTTTCATACTCGCCCGAGTCGTCCCCCGGCAGTACCACTTTCTCAACCAGCATCCCCTACCGATGTCAATCCCTTTGTTTTAACTCTTGATATCCCGTCGTCTTCTCGCAACCCGAACCAATCTGCGTACATGGGTAAGACAACTCATCGAGGGGGCCCATCGGATTCTTCGAGATGTTTGCTTCCTCACAAAGAAGACACTCCTCAATCCAGCCCTTCCTCGTTCGCACAGTCGTTCGCTGATTCGTTTACCGAATCCTTGTCAGGATACCACCAAGCCTTGGCTCAATCTTCTGTCTATCTCAACTATCAGCATTCCCTGAATTCCTTGATTGATATCATCGATCGAGTATGTGTCTGTCGTTTGGCGCATATACATGCACTCATATGTTCTTTTCAGGACGACCGCAAGTCTCTCGTCGAACTGCATCGTTTCCTGCATGGAGAAGCCGACGAGTCACCCTTTGACGAGGAAGTGGCAGTGAACCCTCGCCGTGCTTCGATTGCGGCGTCCTTGCGGTCGGAACGACGACACTCGCTTCCGTCGAACGCGTCCATGACGTCGCTGTCGTCCGAGTTCTACGCTTCTCCAAAGACGTCGCTGTTCCAGATTCGGCGACGCAAGGCGGCCAAGTTGACAAACTTTTTCGGGGTCGACTATCGAGAACTGATCCAAGATATTCTGGAGAGTATCGAGAAGGGCGTCGAGGAGGAACGCACGCAGGGTACTTTGCAGCCTCAGGAGGTCGAGGTAAGCGACTCAGTCTCGCCAATCTGTTTGAGAAGCTCACCCGGAATGTTTAGGTGTTAATGCACCGAGTAAGGAGCCTTCGAACGTTGAAAAACCCCTTCCCTTAATGTATCGTTTCTTGATTATACACTTTTTTTTCGCCAATGTAGTCTCCTTCATCACATCTTGGGCATTCAACAAGTCGTATACGTATAATCACATTAATGGATTACTGTCAGTATCGTAACAGAGCAACGAGTGGTGCAAAGTAGGGTATCACAGTATAACTAATTCACCGTGACACGAGTGGCACCAAAAGATGTGCGATTCGTCCATAAACTGAGGTCGATGTGAGTAAGAAGAGTCGATGTCAGAGACCGAATCTGGGACGGGGGATAGGCCCCTTGGCGGAGGCGTGTGCCTATGAGCAGCCGTTTCGCTGTCGATCCTGGCTTTTAGCATGCTCAGGCTGACTCGACGCTTGTGACGCGTTTCCGGCGAAAGCCCGACGTCGAAGACAGAGCGAGTGGATGGCACGAGATTGCTCGACTTGGTGGTCAATGATCCACGCCGCAAATCGTTGCTCGTCCGACTGGCAGGTCGTGCGCCGGGGGAAAAGGGTCTTGACGTGGCCCTCGAAACGGAACGCGAGGCAAGTTGGTCCTCCAAAATATGGATTTGTCGTTGGAACCGATGCGCCTTGTCCTGCGACTCGAAGACGGCGGTCTCCAGAGCCCGAATCTGAGACTGAGCAGACGAAAGCTCCATGGCGTGCTGCTGCTTCACGGCGCTCAGCATCTCGTCGTCCAACGACCGGAGGCCATCGTCGGGGAGGGGCGTCTTTTGTACGCTCTCCAACTCTTCCTCCTTGGCCACCAGCTCGCTCTGTAGAGCCTCGATCTCCATCCTATAGTGGTGGATGAGCTGGCTTTGTTCTGCTTCGTTCTTGCGTGACGAATCCAGGGCGAATCCCAGTTGGGAGATTTCCTCTTCTCGGCGGCGTGCTTCTGTATTCATCCGGTTGCTGAGATCTGCTTGTCGCACCTCTGTCTGCCGCGTTCGTGCACGCTCGGTTTCCAAGGTCTTCACAGTCGCTTGCGCGGACTGGAGCTCGGCTTCAAGCAGGGAATACCCCCGTTGTAGATCCGCGACGCTCTGCTGCAGCGACGTGTTGTCTTTCTCCCGAAGTGCGTCCGACACTCTCCGTAGCTGCGCCTCCTCTGCCTCTCGCTCCGTCCCTTCGCTGAGAGCCATCTCGAGCTTGGAGATAAGAGTATCACGAGACCTCTTTTCGTGCTCCAGCCTCTCTATCTGCTCCATCAGCTCAAGTTTGACAGAGGTCAACTCAACGATCTTGGGTCTCATGTCCTCCAAAGACTCTACGAGTCTCGTCCCTTCGGCCTGTAGGTCCTTCTGCGTCTTCTCTGACTCTTCCGCGCGACGTAGAGCAGCACGTAGCTCTCCTTGGATATTCTGGAGCGCCCTGTCGCCGGAGGTCACTTCAGAGGCGAGTTCCCCAAGTTTTTGCTGGAGCTGCTTGACTGCGCTCTGGTTAAACTCCACCTGCGACTGTAATGAGGCGCGCTCTTCGAGCAGAGCGTCACGACGATTGTTGGCGGACTGCAGATGTCCTTGTAGTACAGCATGGTCGGCTTCAAGGTTAGAATGTCGGGCCGTCCAATCCGCCTCGCTCTCGGTTTTCAAGCGAAGCTGTGATTCCAGCTGGTCCCTCTCGTTCTTGATGGTTGTATGCGACTAGAGAACGGTGTCAGTACGGTATGAAAACAACCGTACCGAGAACGCACCTGTTGTATTCTGTTGAACTGGAACTCGAGTTCGTCAGCACGATCTCTGGTGTTCTTCAGAGAGACCTCCAATTTGTCTGCTCTGTCATCACTCTCAATCTGCTCCTCCAGCTCGCGGACCCGTTGCTGGTGCTGATTGGCAGTGGCTTGTACTTCCTCGAGCTCGGCTTTCCTGAGTTGGATTTCGCGTTCCTACATGCACATGAAGACCATTCTGGCTCGAAAAGCGAAGTATCACACAAACCTGGTCTCTGACACGTTCCAGCAGTTCTTTCTCGCGCAAAATGGCCTTCTCGAGTTCGTTTCCTTGACTCGTAGCAGTGATTTCGAATTCTTGGACCCTCTTGGTCAAATCGGCAGCCTTTGCTTGCTCAGTAAGCAATAAAACCTCACTCTCCTGGAGTTCTAAGAATGACTTCAGCAACGTTCACACTATATCAAAAGTAACTGTACCTATCTCTGCCTCTTCCAACCGCTGGGCCGAAGCTACCAGGAAGGCCTTCTCGGAGACCAGAAGAGAAATAGTCTGCTGGCGGCTTTGATCCTGCTCCTCCCATCGTCTGGAGTCTTCGATAGCACTCGCGCGTAGTTCATCTATCTGACCACGAGCTGCAGAGAGTTCCTGTTCGACCTTTGTCGAGTGAGCCCGGGAGCTGTGAACTTGCTGTTGTGCTGATCCCAGGTCCGAGGTCAAACGTTTGATGTCTGTCATCGCGTCACAATGGAGTTCTGTCTTCACGAGAAAGTAAGACATACCGAACTTTAAAGAATCGACATTTTTGTCCGCCTCACGCAACCTTTGGTCCAATTCACGGCGACTGGTCTCCAAGTTGCCAATCTTGGTTTGGGCGACATTGTGTAGATCCTCCAATCGCGACTTTTCTCGGGAGAGCTCCTCGAGATGACGGGTGGCAGCCACATGAGATTCCATTGTCTGTGCAAGCTCATCTTCGAGAGCTTTGCAGCGAATCCGTTCTTCCTGAAGAGCTTTGGCCTTTTCTCGAGCATCTGCTCTCACGCTCTGTGAGGAAGGCGAACAGAGATGGAACTTGGTCACTCACCGTCCTGAATTTCGTCAAGGCGGGTCAGAGAAGTTTGAAGACTAGAGTTCTCAGTCTGCAGGGAAGCTATGACCTGACGTTGCTCTGCCAGTCGACTGCGGAGGTCGTCGTTGACTAGAGGGTTCGTCACGGACTGTGAAACGGAAGCCGGTGTGACTACACGCTCTGAAGGGGGTGGTGGGGACTTTGGCGAAGGCCTCGGGCGCTGGGGTTGGGGTTGAGCGATGGCATTCGTGTCTGGGACTTCAGCCCTGGGTAACGACTCGATCCAATTCGTGTCGGTATCAGTGGGGCTGAATCTGTGCAAAGGCATGCACTGTTCAGAGACGTTGAAACGTCATAACACTAGGAACGTACAGGTCAATGATATCCCGCTCGCGCTTCCCTTCCTCAGCTGGTGCCGCGGGCTCTGCAGGAGCGGGGGTATGCAACCGAGATGGCGGAGGGCTAGCTAATGAAATGCTACGAGAGCCTGAGACTCCAGTGGTCTTCTGCTGCTGTCGCTTCTTGAGCTGTGTGCAGAGGTGAGCTTCGACAAGGTGTGGAGAGTGGCGAGGCACCTACCAATGCTTTAGCTCTCGCAGCCTTTGTAGCTCGATCATCCTCAGACATGGATATGACACGTAGTTGAGCCGTTAGTTCGTGGTCAGGAAAGGCCTTGCTCCGAGTCAAGTTGGTGTGAATAACCGCCCTGTGGTATTGCAACGCGACGTGGCGAATCGCTTTATAGTTCTACTGCGATATCCTAGACCAGAATCGTGCCGACCATCATAAACAGATAGAAAAAAAATGGATTGAGACTCGAAGGAATATGCACAGTGTTGGTAGCAAGTGGAAGAGACATCAGAGATAGAAATTGGGCAGCGGCAGATGACTCGTAAGGAGACAATGTATATATATCAAAGCAGCGAAAGGGTGCACGCCTACAAAGAAGACTTGCAAATGAGCTGTAACGATCGACTCGAGGCGAGCGTTGGAAGTAACGCAGGCGGGTGAGAATACGGCAACGATATCAATGGACAGATAGTGGAGGACAGAACCGGAGACCGAATAGAAACGAAGAGAGAGCGTCATGGAAAAACAAGAATTGTCACAGTCCAACTTTCATCATGCCCAGACCTGAAAACAAGAACTCAGTCATGATCACCGGCGGGAGAACTTTCCCAATCACTCACTCGAAGTGTGCTATCCCAACTGCCTGTACAAAGGGCCATGCCATCGACCGACACGCCCAAACAACTGACGCGGTTTTCATGCCCAGTCAGAACTCCCACACGTTCGCCTCGCAGAGTGTCCCAGACATTGCAAGTCCAGTCATCATAACCTCCAAAAAGAATACGACCAGAGATTGAAAATGCGACGGAAGTGATTCCACAGAGGATATTGTCATGGGTGAAGCTGTTCAATTCGCGATCTGCTCGGATATCGAACAGCCGGCAGGAGGCATCATCAGAACCAGTGGCAAAGGCATCACCGTTGGGGAAAAATCTAGTGGACAAAAATCAGAAACAGACGAGGAGCAGGACAACTAGACGCACTGAACGGCGTTAATATCAGATTCGTGACCAGTGAAAGTTTGCGTAGCGCGACCACTACGTATGTCCCAAAGCTTTGCGGTGGCATCGCAAGCACCGGAGACAAAGACATTTTGGTTGGGGCCAAGCGATAGACTGAAAAAATATTAGGGTGAGAGGACGAGAACGCATTTGAAGGGCAATTACCTCATGACATCACCAGTGTGGTCGCTAAATTCGACAACTCGCACACCCGCCTCTATGTCCCAAAGCATACACGTCATGTCACCAGAGCTGGTGACTATTTGTCGGTCGTTGATAAACCTGCAGCAACTGAGGTAACCGGAGTGGGCACTTAATTCGCGGGCGCCTCTGACACCATCCCGACTGTTGAGATTGTAGATGGAACAAATGTTGTCTAGACCACCACAAGCGACGAAATTTCCGGATGGCGAGTATGCACAAGTCATGACCCAACTGGAGCGAAGGGGGATTGCGTGGACCTTGTTAGTGGTATAAGCGTCCCAGACGATCAGCTTGCCATCCTGTGAAGCTGAGACGAGATGACGTCGATCTGCAGCCCAGTGCATGGCATAAATCTTTGCAAGGTGTCCCTTGAGCGCACGTCGGGGTCGCATCACGATCCGGGGAAGGGTGTCGACCTCGGCAGCCATCGCACGCACTAGGAGCGAAGAGGGTCATTGTGTGGATTCTGGCACCGCATGGGGGAGAAACGTACGGCTAGTATCGGCAGAAGCCTCTCTGCTCGCACGAATTTTCTCCTTCAGGACCTCTGCTTCACGACGTGCGGCGGCAATCCGTTCTTGTATGTCACCCTGTGGTTGGGCCATTGTTGCTGGAGGAGAGGTCAATACAAGTCTGTGCGGAGAAAATTTGCGTACCAGGGAAGGTTGGGAAACAAGGATGAATAAGTGGAAGAGCGTGAGAAGGTTGGCAAAGGAGTGCGATCGAGGTGGTAATCAAGTCCTGTGTCAATCCCGGCGACGACGAATGCGACCAGAGAATTCCACTCAAACTGACGACAAGTGCTCGTCCACGTTCACAATAACGGTCGTTCCCGAAACTCCGACGGTGGCGCATCCATTCCATGACATAGGCTACAAACATTACACATGATTTCTACATCATACCGTACTAGCCGGACCGCCATACACGACCTGTGGTTGCGGCGCCGCCGAGCTATTGTACTGAGTCATGGGGCGTTCCACTGGGGTAGCGAAAGGACCGAAAGATTCCTTGACGGACGACAGCCAGACACTCTGACCACGGGTTGCCGCAATCACGGCCATAACGAATACGACGCTAGCGTACACCAGGACTGGACAAACACTTCAGAAAATGTACCAGAAAAAAAAATCGACTCACGAATGATAAAGTTCAGGAATGAAAAGGCGGCCATTGCTTGGGTTTCTTGGCACATTTCATTGTACGTAGGGGCAGCTGGAACGGCGGTGGTCAACGAAAGACCATGACTACATAGAATTGATTCCTACCGTTCCCGTAAATGCACCCAAGCGGGAAGTTGAGATTGAACCCCGTAATCGTTTCGCCCGCACTGGCTACCCAGAGGATGCAAAGAATAACTGCAACATCATAAACGACAATTTGGTGTGCAAAAATACGTTGTCTTACACAACCAGGTTATTTCGACGACGATCATGGACGAAAAGGCACCGCGCCGAATTAAATCGACAACAAGCCTGCATAGATAGATCAGTTTTCAGGAAGAGCACCTCACAGTAGTTACCAACATCACGGGCAAAGTCACCACAGATATCGCCGCGACAGCAAGAGCAAGAGCACAGAAAGTAAGCGTAAGACCGTAATCTTGTTCTGTTTGTGATATAAAATTGGCGGTGACTGCCAGCTCAACAAGAGAGAAAAGTATCGTCACTCCTGGAACGGGTGTCGGTAAATTGTTGCCCCCAGGTTGATATTGCTCACCTAGAACACCTTGGCGGATGAATAGGACCACACCCATTGTCAAAGGTATTCCCTGGATAGAGGAGGAGAAGGGTTGGGGAAGATGGAGCTCCCGTTTAGTTCCTGGCGTCTTTATCTCCGCAAGACAGGCACGAATACGACATCCCTCTCGAGGATGTACTAGTAGGGCATTTGCCCCTCTCCCTCCAGTCCCAGCTTGTCGAATGGGAGATTTGATCTTACACAGCCTCTAGCCATGAGGCAAAGCTTTCAGGGCCAACGAGATGGAAGGGTATGAAAACGCCGTGCGCCACAGGGGTGCCCCTTGGCGCAAAGGTATCTGGAAAAAGATTGTAGACGAGTCTACTGCATTCTCATGAGGTCTGAAAAAGTACCCAATCCTCAGAATATAAGTATCGATGGCGTGGAGGGCTTTCAACTTGGGCACCCACCGATACGCCCGCAAGTGATGGCAGATGCCATGATGTAAATTTGCAAGTTTCAGGTTCAAATAGGGCCTTCCAGACTCCTTGGACAGGTGGAAATTCTTCGGGAAACATGTCCCTGCGAGCACGGACATCGACACTGGACCTATACGTTTTTACCTATTCAACCTGCTATGTAGTGTTGATTGACAGCTACATCATGCATTCATGGCTTGGCAAGGCTCGTAACACAGAGCCGTGCCAGGATCCGTGGCTCAAGGCCGCAAAACCACCTCCGAGCCTTGCGGCCAGGAACAATGGCTGCACGATTATCACATTTCGTTCCTTAAGAGTGATCAACAACCGGTTGGGCACTTGGCTAGTACGGAAGGACAGTTCCTGAATTCTTGAGCATCTTGTGCGTTTCAGTGAACCTGGAATGCAGTGCCGACAAGTACCGTAGTGCCATGGCTGTGTGTTACAAGTACGGTTTCTCACAATGGGTACCAAGCAGCATTCCTGACTCATTCAGAATCCCAACAATTTCGACTTTTGGATGGCACTGAACCGTTGTCGGGAACCTTATATCTGACTACTAGCTTCTGTCATTCTTCTATTGACTCAGAGCGGGTACATTCCAATCTAAAACCTAAATATTTCCGGAACCGAAATAGCAAAACACAATTATACCAAGTTACACACAGCCACATTGGCCCAAGTTCCTCGTCGATCGTCGACTGGCGACAAGCGCCTACAGGTGTACATTAGGGCCCAAATCAAGCAAAGCAGTGCGTGTGACCACACTTCACATAGGATAAGTCAGCTGTAAGGTGCCAGGGCGCGATAGGTAGTTTCGGCAGCGCTTTCCATAGCGGTTCCACGGTCTCGGGCCACGCCCCTCCCATATTCAATGCCATTGACTGTAGACAATCATTCATCAATGTTTAGGTAAGAAAGTATCAACCAGCATGGCTTACAGTACGCAATCGCTAACCATCGTGTGTCGTGCGATGGGCCAGATTGTGTGTACGACCAGGTAAGATGTTTTGTATGACCATATCGGCCTTGAAGGTAGTTGTTCAGGTACATCCGCCAGTCGCTCTTTTGGCCTAGAGCACAGTCAGTAAATTTCGGGTCCAGAAGTGGTGCCAACAAGTACGTACCCTGCATAAAGACAACAGTTACTGGGATCGTGAGGAGGAGATGCAGTGCGATGGATATCTAGGACCCGTTGAAGGGAATTACACTGCTCGTGGGCTTTTAAACCAAGGATCCACAGGAAGTCAGAGAGTGTCATTTCGAGTCAAGAGATGACGAGAAACTTGAGGTACTATCCGGGGGATTGCACCGGTAAGTCCTAGTTGGGCTCAAGTACCGCAGCTGTGTGCAAATCAGATTCGTCGGCGGTACCCATGTTTGGAGAGTCGAGACACTTGTGTTGTGATGGAATACAGCTGTAGTGGGACTTTTTGGGATTGTCATCGGTGTTAATATCGACCGCAACTTTGAGCAAGTGGTGGAAACGCCATACTTTGTACGCCGACCTGACTCATCTTGCCATGCTGTGTGTGAGAATAATATCACGGTGTTAGCAACCTCCGGAGGGTACGTGGCCGTCATGACGTTCATTTGCCAAGTATCGACCCCTGTTTTTGTTACTGTTAAAAAAGTTTCGTAGGACCGAGAGGCGGGCGATCCCCATGTACCGTTATTGACATCGGACTCTGACTGCACAGCCTCATGTTGGCGGCGCTGCAAGATATCATGACGGTGGAAGTCAATATTCAAGCTTCAAGTGAGATAACAGGACTGTGTCTGACCGGTTTCGTGAAGTCCATGTATGTCCATTGTCCGAAATGACATTCAATCTGTTTCGTGGCCGCAGTACTCGTCACGGCAGATTCAAGTCGCAGCTTCGAGCGCACTGCGCCGTGGCTACTGCGGCACCTCGCACTCCGCAAAGAAAAAAAGGATAGCAACGCGTTCGCAAAAGCACGATACGGTTTGGTTCCTCGAAAGTTAGGACCTTGCAAAGTGATGTTGGTCGACGCACTGGCAAACACTGGATGATCTTGTTGACTGTTTTGGTTCCGTTCCCATACATGGCATCACCCCTATACATATATAGTACCGTTGCAGGAACCTTCGATCAGAAACCACATAAATTCAAGACGCAACGGTAGGAAAGTAAAATATTCTGTAAGACAGGGAGCTGCAACGATAGGAGATGGCCAGGCGGTCTTATGGGTTGAAACCTCAGGCCTCAAGTCTCTTGCGGGAGTAACCCCAAAGCGATCAAAACATTATTGGCAGCAGCCTCCTTCGCTAAACGACGAGAAGGTCCGTTTCCACGACCCCACTCAATCCCCTCTACTGTAAATGAAGCGTCGGTTGCAGAGAGGAGTGGCCAAAGGTTCGCACGTACGACACGCAATCGCCTGCCAGGTAGGTTGGTTATCAGGGCCCTCACGCGACGTTTCCCAAGTCAAGTGGCGACGTGGGTCGTCTCTGTAGAACTCTTGTAGGTGGTTATTCAACATCTGACGGTAATCTGCCAAAATGTCTTGGTGAGGAAATGATTGGATAGCGAACGACGCCCCTACTTACGGGTGATTTGTTCCGTCGCCATGTCGAGAGTGGTGCTATTTGTTTCCTAAGCAGGGGAACCAAATTGACGATAATCGCTCTCGCAGGCTGCCATCTCCTTATATTCTGCAGGCCCGGCTGTGCAAGCATTTTTTGCATGAACAGATGGAAAAATCCACCGGTTGGTAGGTTAGAGCAGGTGAACCCTTTGGCAACTGGTTCCTGATCTGACAGCGCAACCATTCGCTTCTCAGAACCCTGATGATTGCATGACTGTAGTAATGCTTAAAGGAAGAACACATATTAGCCTTCATTTTACCTTCCCGGGCCGGCGCTAGCGCTGGAACCCACCAAGCTGTAGAGATATATGAAAGTACCACAAGAAAAGTGGTTGCGGGTAATTTAAACATTTTCCCGGTTAGTCGAGTTGCCATCAATTGGCTGAGCCTACTGGGGGACAAGACGATCTTCGCTTACTACCGTATTGCCGGGCCATGGCGTAACGCTGAAGGCATCTATACGCTCCACATGCTGTGTGGGGGGGTAGATAAGCACCAGAACTATAATCAGAACCAAAGATACACCAACACTCGCTAGAAATGAAGCTCTGCGTTCGCACTTCCCTGCTCACGAGCGATGACATCGATGACCAGACTTTGGTTACGTAAGCACATTGTCTGGTCAGTTGGCTACCCCGAGTCAGGTTCGGATACTCATCGGAATACTACTGCGCCGCTAGCCACTCATTCAGGTTCCCCGAAATACTGCCATTTCATGCCGCCACGCTCCTCAGACCCCGTTCCAGATGTTCAACGTTCAACGCGCATTCCACATGTCCGCGCAATGATTGACCACTTGACCAGACTACACGGCGAGGGCAGCTCATGCCCACCTAGATCACAAACCGCATGACTTTCGGACACCGCCTCGTCTCCAGTTGCACCAGATCCTGGGTTCGCTGTTTTTACCTGCTTACCATGACATCCCAACGGCCCTCGTATTGAAGGAGTAAATAAATATCTAGGAACGTTTCTACAAGCATGTAGCTTCTCCGTTTACTCCTTTCTGTCTCACCTGATCTAGATGAATGTGTACCTGGAAGAGAACTCCTTCCCGACAAATGGTGCTCTCCAAGTTGCGGGCAATCGCTGCAGCGCCGCCCGGCTTTTCCAGTCCTTCTCCTGGACCCTGCTTTTGACGGTCCTTGGAGCGATCCAATGCAGATACCCGACATGAAGTCCTCGTGGTCACTCTCTTTCTCTCGCTTCGCGCACCAACAGTTCGATCGATATTGCGTGTAGAGAGCGCGCCATATTTCATGCAGCTTGGCTATTTCGTGTATTATCCCCAAGCTTAATAGCAACGCCGCGATCATGGAGGGCGCACACCTACAGAACCATTCACCTCCGTTCAGCATTGCCTTTGAACAGTACCGCCATCGTTAATACTTTCTCGACGTCTCCGCTGCTAAACAGTATAAAAATCACTGTTCGGCTATGGGAGTCTTCCAGGTCAACACAGAATGTCTGGTAGTGCGTATTATCCTTGACTACCAGATTGGTTCATTCGTGCTCATCGTCTTAGCCCAAGACCCCATCGTTACGCTGAATAATTGTAGGTTAAGTATGCTCTCGCTAAATGACGCATCCTAAAAAAAGTCTTGCTATCCAGACCTACAGTCCAAAGGACGGGCTGCCAATCTCAGCTGGAAGGACTCGACGAGCGGGCCAACGCACAGTCCGGAATGGAAGTCTGTATGCAAAAGTGAGCATTCTTCCTTCTGTGTCGCGCCTTGTCTGATGGATACATGCAGTTTCTGGCAAGGAGTATGGCGTAGGCATTGGGACACACAAACACCTTGCACGTGGTGCGGCGGCGGAACTCGCTCTAGAGGCACTCAAACTCGAGTCTGAGAGCGAGGGTGGGTGACAAGTTAGACTGATTCACAGTATCATCAGACATCGACTTGACTAACTCCCATTCCTCCGCATTCTCTGTATTTATTTTTTCTCGTCCTCTCCATTCACACATCTGTTTGTTACCCTTCATCTGGCTCTGTAGCATTACGCCTAGCTCACGTCCTGGAGACCTGTTATCTATTCACGCGTGATTGCGTTGTTCAGACGCGGTCGTGAAAGGACTGACGTTAGCCTGTGAATCAGCATAGGTCGAATGGCGTGATATGAACAACACGCACTTCTAAATCCGAGACGGCTCGTGTGCAAGGTCCGACATTGCCTGCCAATGCCATGCCAAGTACGTGTGACAAGCGTGCCCGGCGAAACATGTTGCTAAATTCGTCACAGGCGCTTTTTACTCGCCCGCTGTGGTGATTTCCCAAATCACCGGCACCGTAGTCCCCCTCGATCCCTTCTCGAACACCGTGGCGGAGTTGTTCGTTGACGCTGAATACGACTCAGATAATAGATAACGGAAGAACCCAAGCTGTCACCATTGGTATAGTCACCGGAGTCAAGTTTCCATTTCATCCATCCATATTTCGGCTTGCCTATCTACAGATCAATACAAGTCGTGGGTATCGCGACTCGACCAACCCAGCCGCCGAGGCCTCCTTTCGGGTTACTGCTTGCGTTTGCCTCGTGTATTGTGGTTTATCACGATGAAATCCCCCCACCACAGTGATTGATGCATCAAGATCAGCCCTAACATCAGAACAGTTGCGGAACAATATTTCCATGAAAGGAAACAAAGAAACCACCCCTCTGATCCTTGTTTGTTCGCTCGATTTGACCTCTTTCTAGTACTTTGACGACCGGCATGCCTTGCATAGCATAACCGGCGCAGTAAGAGATCTTACCTGCGTACATGGAATCCGAGGTTGACGGATACCTGACACGCCATCAACTCTTCTGGAGGCTTGTATTGACGATATAGGTCACTATTCTCCTCCATAGCGTTTCGCCAACAGGCGTCATGGTTCGGATGACAACTAATGCCCTGTCAGCCAGTACGAAAGCGCCTTCGCCGAATGACTCGTTATTAAATCCTTGGCGTCCGTTGGCAAGCCCCGGTTTTCAAACGAGGTGTTCAAGTAAGTTATCGATCAACGAGAACTGACGCCCTTGTACCGCTGGGCACTTTCTCCGACCATTTCTGATTCAAGGAACGGTCTTGTGGAAACGGGCTCATCCATCGACCGGTGTTCAGGCGCTGGATGGTGGAACCCATGTCTGCATTCGCCGATAGAAAATATGACTTAAATACGACAGCAGTGACGGCCTGTGAAGGACACCCAAGCCCATACATCATCATTGGCACAGCTCTATTGCTCGACCTTAGTACTTCCCCCCCACAACATGGCTCAAGGAAGTGGGTCAAATATCATTTTTGTTGACTGTCGGCACTCACAGAGTTGCAGAATATGTAACAGCTCTCCATAACCGTGAGTTGATCTTATGATCGTTATGTGTGTGTATTCGATATCACTACAATGTAGACCTCCAGAAACATAAAGAGCAACACTTGTTGAGTTGGAAAAAATCCTCTGAGGGCCCTTCTGATGCCTTGGTGTGGACCGTAGAGTGTAAAGGTATGAGATTGGGAAATTGGAACGGTGAAATAATTTTACAATGTTTGTTTTAGTTAGGGGTAAGGTGCTCGGAAGTGGTACCGCTAGTCAGGTTCGCACTGCCAAGGAGAACGCGGCGCAATCCGCCTGTCAGGAGTTAGGGATTTCAGCGTAACTTGTTCTCGGGTCGATACATAGTGCAACCAATATAGTAGTTTCAATCTAAACACTGATATCTACTGGTGGCCATCGCCCCATCGCGGAGTTTCCAAAGAAGGAAAGACTGCGACCGAACAACTTTGCAAATCGCGCCTTGTAGCAATCGTCCCACTAGTGCTCTGGTCCTTGAAGATTTTGAAGTTTGAAGCTTGAATCTTGAGCGACGGAAGAAAAGGACAGGGTCTCATACTCTGAGGTTACATGATCCGATGTCTCGACGTCTTACACCATATCTTTTCGCCGGCCTCTTGGGTGCGGTCCCCACTGAACTGAACTGTTCTGCAAACTCACTTTCGGCCCGCCGCCATCATAGGTGTTGTCTCAGGCATCTACATTTTCAGACCGCTCTTTGAGGAGACTATTGCTGGGAGGTGCGCACTTGATTCGATGCCTAGGGGAAATACAATACTAATTTCATCTGGTTCCCAGAGAAATCCGTGGCGCAACAGGAACCATCATATCCACAGACAGACCGCAACCCGACGCCGCTCCTCAGGAAGGCAAATAGAAGCCGCCTGAAGCTGCTGTCTGCTAGGTGGAACG